>JAODTT010044414.1:0-15416 GCA_025400115.1 Pentamera pediparva
AGATTGGGTTAACCCTTTCATTCCTTTTTTTAGTCGACATTGCCAGTACCTCCGGAACACGCCATCGTCGACTATAGCCCAAATTGCCATTACATCCGCCACGCGCCATCGTCGACTATAGTCCACATCTCAGTTTTTGCAGATATCAATAAATTATGGCCACTCCAAGGATCGCAAAAGATCTCTCAGACAGTATGTAATGTTACAAGGGGATACATTTCAAAATTTTGAATGAAATCCACATGGAGTGGCTACCCTATCGATCCTGTGTCGGAGGATTGGGTAACAAAGCAGCGGTGTCTCTGCAGGGGAGGACAGGAAGGGATACTTCCTGGTGCCATCAGAAAAAACATCTGATTCTGAACAGTTCATGTGTACTGTGAATTTTTGATGGACTGTATCTACTTTGCTGAGATCGATACAGAAAAAAACCTTCAGAAGTGGCTCGTATCTAAAAATAGGCGGCCTGGGGAAGCACCCAATGTGAAAAATAGGCGGTATTGAAGGGGTTAAAGTCGAAACTCTATCTAGCCTATATTTTGGATGTTGAACCTGTGTGTATGTCCCATAAGACTGATGTTTTATACCTCTCCTCTTCCCTCCAAGGTTACAAACCTACCACGAGGGCGCTACCATACTTCATGGCGTGGATGATGTCTTGGTTCGATCCAGCCATCAAGCTCATCAAGAGCTCATGGGGATCAGTCCAAGAATATGATAACACACGAGTAAGTTTCGATTGTCACTCTCGAACGAATGGGGCTGTGAAAATGACTGCAAGTGTTTTATGCAATGTAGTTGTGATGTGAGATGGTATGGTCATGTGCTGAGGAAGGGTGGTGGTCATGTTCTGAGGACAGCGCTAGAGCTTCAAGTGGCAGGAGCAAGGAAGCGGGGACGGCCGAGGATGACATGGAAGAGGCAGGTGGAGGAGGAGACGCAGAAGGTTGGCCTAAGGAAGGAGGATGCCATGAATCGAGCGAGATGGCAAGAGGGTGTGAGGGCGTTTGCTTTAGAGTAAGGTGAATCCGGCCATCCCCGTGATCGGGGACATAACCGGATCAAAACTGGACGAAGAGAAGAGAAGAGATAACTTTTACTGTAAATATTCAGGCTATGCTAGGCTAAGCTTTACGCACCTTTACTCCTCATCAGGTTTAACTAGCTGCGTCCAAGTTGTGGGAAACAGGATTATTTTCCCTATACGCTGCAAAATACGTCCACTCACGCGCAGTGGATATGGCATCTGCCGGCTAAGTGTATCGCCGATATCTTAATGTAGCACGTGGTCCATCAATTTGTCGTACCTAGCACAATTACCGTTGTAATTTCTTCACAAGAGCCGAAATTTGGTGACAAAAAAGTGATACAACTATCAGAATCACGCTGCTTAAAATGATACATGATGATTGGTTCATACTGCACGAAATTTGAGGAAATTGTGGAAAGAACAACAAAATTGAATAACATTCAATTGAACCTGCCGCAAAATCTGGACAATTTTCTTAAGAATCTATTCCGCAAATCAATGAAGACAAATATTCTCCACAACACAGGTGCACTTTTGCTATGAAAAGTCAATATCTACAGTCACAGAGGCTAAAAGTAATCTGCAGATTCTCGTAGTTAGGATAACAGCGTGGGCTAGTTGCAATGTATGGGCCAAGTGCGCAAATAGATGGTGATTGACGATACTAGTGTTCTAACACGAGAATATTAGTGAATATTACCACAGTGGCACGCGAATTATATGATCGTTTAACTGACTTATTTGCGACATCATTATCATACTGAGATGCTCTCTGGATGTTGCATCACTTCACACATCAGTATGAGTGTATGGGCAGATTCGAGGTCACTTCTCTCGACTCTGATCCCAAAGCATTACTGTCAGTTCAACAGGCGTCTTCTTTCACTGATGAATCAAGTCAAAATCACGAAATTCGGTCGACATCAGGATGACATGTGAATCCTCAAATTAGAGTCTACGATGTCACGTCACATTTATGTCAGTCGATTCGTTGATATGCAATTCGACGCATGCAGTTCCCCTGCATCAGCGCCACTCTCACCGTCTCACGTTATTCTCTATCCTACCCACTTCTACCGACCCCTTGGTATTCACTCACGCATGGTAGGGATTATATTATGTCTGACAATGGACAGTGTAGGTCCTAAAGACTGATCTGTAGAAACAACGCCTGTCGATATAAACTGTATTGGATGTCAGAGAAGCAAGATAAATAAATTGAAGAGAAATTGTGAGTGAAACTTTTATTGAAGAATAGCGATGAAACAGAAACGCATATGAGTAAGCTTGTATCATGGCAATTAGGAATACTAACTCCAGTTGGTACGATAGCCTTATACCAATTCTCCTCTCCAAAAATGTGACTGGTATTCAAGTTGTCGACGTGTTTTCATAACTGCATCCATGTCATGTTAATTTGAATGCTCACGTTAGTGCTTCAACGCAAGTTGCGCGATATTGCCGCCGATCTGTTGCCTATTGCAGATCTCCCGTGTGACCACATGCGAGCACTGTTTAAGGTTTTTCCGTTGTTCTTAAGACGTATATGCTATTCCCGTGCCTACCATGAAATGCAAAAAAAATGTTCCACGTACACTGCTTCAATGGGACTTTGGGATTACTTTCCCTGTGGATAGCTCGAATTATCCCAACGGTTACCTCTACTGTTCACATTTTGTTGCAGCCTGCTGTACAAATTAGTGCACAGCCTATGTTAACATATTAGACACGGACATCTCATAGGATAGATGGAAGGGTTCGGAAAATCGAATGGAATATCACAGCAATGAAATTTTAGCCGCACTTGGGACCGATGGTGTATTAATTAGGACGGACGAAGAAAAGATTCGTGCTGCCGCTTCTTGAGTTATGAACTTTGTAGCTAGGGCAGGTTGCGGTTAGCTTCAGGTTCAGGAAAATGTAATAATGGTGGACCATTTTAATGTTTTCTCGTCCCAGTTTTATATGACTTTTGTAAAAAGTAAGCAATTTATGATTGGCAACATCCACAACTGTCCTCCTATCTGCATCCCCACCTGGTACACGGCCTATGTAATTGGAGGCCAAATGATTTGTCAGTACTCACAGAAATGCCTTCCTAGAGTTCGATACCGTTTCGTTGTCCCATCGCCAATCCACGTCGAAAACGGTTTCAGATGGGTGAAGGTATATCGTAGGCTTTACACTTCCGATAACGACATGTGATTAGGTTCTTTGAAGTTTTAGAGCGGCAACACATGTATGTATACACAGGAACTGGTATCAACAGCATCGCTGCTGGGTTACGACTTTCTCGATGTAGGCCGTAACGAGATGGTGGGTTTGCAAAATATGTTCGTTCAAACACGGTATTGTATGTTGTATTCTTCGGGGAATTTCGAGGTTACACAGACCTACGACCAGGTCAACAGAATACAATGAAGCTTTATCTATGTTAGTCATGTCCTTAACTTGGTACCATTTCTACATTCATAGTTTTAGACTGTTGGTTGAGAGTGATGATGGTTTTAGAGCGGCAACACTAACATGTATACACAGGTACTATTATCAGCAGCATCGATGCTGGTTTACGATGTTCTCGATGTAGGCCATAACGAGATCAAATGTGGGTCTGCAAAATCTGTTTCAAACACGGCACTGTTCTATCCTCCGCGGAATTTGGAGGTGACACAGACCTATGTTACGACCAGGTCAACAAAATACAAGAAAGCTCTACCTATTTTGGTAATGTCATGTACTTGGTACCATTCCTATACAAGGGTGCGAGAATATTCACACAGGATCATCAGTACATTATCAGTAGTTTGAATCCAGACCTCTGCTTCTTCCCCTCCATCCAAATTCGAGCCTCTTGTCATTCTTTCAAAACATACTTAGGGGTTCTGTCAAGTTTGGACAGAACCGGACCAACATTTGTGACAAATAGGCATATTCGTTTGAAGGAACCAAATGAACAACTACACATATCTTTCGTACCGGTAACTGAAGACTCCATAACATTAATAGGTGTACACACATTCTACTTAGTTTAATTATATTAGGTAGTCTAAGTTATACTAAGTGAAGTAACACATGAAGGGTACTGTACAGTTTCTGTTTTTGCTTAGTTTCTGTGAATTTCTGTGTTTGATATTTAGCAACTCTGATAATATCTCTGTATACTCCTCATTGCATATACATATGATAGGTAGAACATCGATTTTAACCAAAGCAAAAACTTGGTATGTGTTAACATATGATAAAACTCACTTTACAACGTACATAGACCGACCAGTTATAACTCGTGATCGAGAGTACTATTATCTTAGAAGCCACAGTAGCCATTATTACAAGCCAAGGTTAGTTAGAGTACATTTTCGAATGTGTTAACCAATGCCATCAACTGATGGTGAAGGCTTATACGACTATGAACAGTTCATGTACACTGTACAGGTTATGGGTGGGTATCAGTTGTATTTATGAAACGATGGTATATGCGATACTCATGTTCCGCTATGTAATCTCTTAGCTACGTTGCTGTCCGTCAACCATTTGGTAGACGGGGAAGACTCGACCCGGTCGAGATATATCGCAGTGACCCAGCGATGGCGTCACCAATAAGCTCGAGTCGATTGCGTGACAGCTACTCACACATGTGCAGAACATGTTTGGAGCATGTGTCGGAACTTCATTGCATTGGAAGATGATAGATTGCTCGGTTAATTGACAATGTTAGTCGTGGGTGGACAAACACCTGGACAAAGGTCGCCTGGACAGGTACACTTGGTTCCGGTTATTTTCCTACCATCAACTCACTTAGTATTTTAAAATATTCAAACCAGACCGAGTTTCAGCCGATATGTGTGAGAAAATGCAGAGACACATTTGCTTCATTTGCTACTTTTGCGTCTGACGTCACAGGAGAACCGCTTGAAAGCCGATGCGCACCTCCGAACGAGATTTCCCCCATTGGATAACACTAACCGAAATCCCTAACCCAAACGACGAACACCATCTGGCGGTGCGCTTTACATGCCGCTTGACCACGTGCAATACAAGGGCAAATGGAATTACATACAATATACATACTAACGACCAGCTACAAACGAATTAGAACTGGAGTCTGAACGAACTCTAACACCCACCTCCACGTTGAAGGGTGGGATTCATTAATAGGAAATCGGGATATGTTAGCAAGATAGCATACAAGAGCCTCAACATTTTCAGTGTTGGGTTTTGTAATAGGCCTATCAACTTTCAACTGTGATCTCCGAAATTTCGATTTACTTGTCCTAATTAACTTGGCTATTGATTAATTAATTGATTGTCAAGATCACGTCACATGGAATTCGGTGTACGTGTTTCGTGGTAACTTTAGGTTGTTTGTTTGTTTCTCTGTTTGTTTGTTTGTTTGTTCGTTTTTTCGTTTGGTGTTATCTTCCCTTGCAGGAATTCTACTCCCCATGTGGGAATGGGACAAGCATGCAGTTCAAGCCCCCTCTCCCTATCCAGATTTGGAGGCTACAAATGTTTGCCATGTACGAAAAACAGCGGACTACTGTGATGTACATGAGTAACGCCTATGTGTTAGTTGGTTGCTTATGGCAACAAATTGGGGAATTGAAGGAATTACCAAAGACGAGATCGAATATAGCGGACAGAACGCAGGAAATTCACAATATACCATCGTGACACTTGATAATATTGTTTGTCTGGTCTACGTGGGACTCCCCCTGTGTCGCAATTATACATGAAGCTATAATGAGCAAATGATACAGTATACTCGGTGTCACTCCGCCCCACCCTCTGACCTTTCATATATCCTTTCTCTGGTAGCTATAACTCTCTGGCATACATGGATCTAATCGCATGTCTGTCAATGACGGACAGCAGCTTCAATTCTCCCACACTCGCCGACATTAGGATGATATGTGGAAGGTGTATGTATATACATGGTCATCAAACTGGCACAGATCCATCCTCACGAACGTGCTCGCTACGTAGTATGGCAGTTTTGTCGAAGGCGCTATTACTCGTCCCCGTGAGCCTTCTGCCACTAATTCACACTTTGATTGTGTTCTATAGAGCCGCTGTTTCATAATATTACCCCCTTCTACATAAGCTTTTCTGCATATGTTGCTCGACTGCTCGAGATGGTTGTCAAAATGTATTGCAGATCTGTTAAGGACAATAGAACCAATTCGCATTATCCTTCTGATCCCAACTTATGCCCGAACTGTACTCGAATATAATAGAATATATTTACCACAACATATTCACAAGCAGAGCTATATTGCTGTGATTCATATTAGCCGTTTAATTAATGGTCTCGATCAACCCGTTCGTGCTCAGAAGTTAACGTACGGTCAGGCAGGCATTCCATAGAATGCATAGTTTGACTTCCAGGCAGGTAAGTAAACAACGTAGTTAGCCGCCTGTGCTTCTAAACTTTAGAGCAGGAATTCCAAACAAATAAAAAACGGTCGTTTAAAGTTAAAATTAGCAGTGCTCGCACACGAAACTGAAATCGGCTGCGAGTCCGACTGGTATTATTTGAGTCTTCTTGATTAAAAACGTGCGTACTCCTAATACGAGGCGTTGCAGATAATTTGCTGCTGAGAAACGGCCCTGATCTTTGATGATGAAGGTCACGGTCTAATAACATAGCACGGGGCAATATACCAATATTTACGATCGTTGTATAGCAGGGGTCTCGAAGGGGTTCTCTTACGATCATCTGCAGTACAGTCTGGATTACTTTCATGGTTCTGATATTGGCGCTAGATTTGCTCTTGTCGTTATATCTCATCTAACCTGATAACGTGTTGAATAGCGCATGATACGCTTACTCAATAATGCGTACAAAATGGCATCAGCACTGGGTGCATTGTGCATAATTTGACAGCAAAAATAAGGACAGTGTCTCACTTGTGGCGATAGTTAGGATTTTCACACCGTCAAAACCATGCAGGACTGATGTCATACGTATGTCGCTAGTATGGTACTTTGCTGTTGTCTCAAAACAAACTGAATATTCCACGGAAATAAGTGCTTCGGTATTGTTTTCGAGGGTGTTGAGATGGGATTGAGCCCTTCGCAACTGCACACGTGCACCCCCACCCCGTACGTCCACTCCATGATTTTGCCACCGTACGGTGATAAAAGAAATGAAACAAAAAGTTCAAAACCCTACCTTTTAATATGTTCCTCAGAGTATCCTACGCACAAGTCGCTTGAATATCTCCCAGTCTTAATCCTTCTACAGTTCCGTTCGGTATTGTTTTAGTGTCATAGATCCGAGCTATTCTCGTATGTTAGTAACTGGTATAGCTGCTCCATTACAGAAGCACACTATTGTAGACCCACTCTTCAATTCCTCTCCTATACCAGCGCAGGTGGAAGCAGCGAGACAACTGCTTAAAATCGAAGTAGCATCCAAAAACGACGAAGGTCCGCCCTCAAAACAGGCCGTCAGAAGGAAGGAACACAAGTCAAAGGGAGGGGAAGTGACGGAAAATGTGTAGGAAATAAACAGTCTCCGGCGGAGGAGGTACGTCGGCTGGCGTGTGGGATCGATATTAATGGATTAAGAAACGATTTTCGGCAGAGCCTGAAATATAATTTCAGCGCGGTCTCTCCTTGTGGAAACGGCACGAGGTGTGTGCGCCGCGTTGTGTAATGAAGCAGGCGACCAGCATTACGAGAAAGGTGCGTGATGATTGGCTAGTTAGGAGCGGTGGGTCGCTTTCGGAAATGTCAGTAATATTCCGAACTATCCCGGAACGACTCTATCGCTCTCCTTGATTGGACAGTTCGTTTAGCTGCAATAGGCTTGGCGGAATGGAGTAAATTGCTTTCTAATGTTGGTGCAAATAGGATACAAATCCCGAAATTCAGGAAAGTGTAGTTCTACTCGCATTTTGTTACGCTGGCCCCATAGTGAGTTCATAACAGAATGTGAATGTAAATGAGTTTGAGCGGAATAGCTAGACTGATAAAAGGTAACAATTGGAAGGTAGATGGACGATCATCGGTATGAACAATTGGTGAGCCAATAGGCTATATAACTGTGCGTAGCAATGTCTTTGGGTGTGGTATCTCGCTAATAATACATGATCTATTCGAGATAGGAAGGTGCGACATAAAATAATATGCTATTACGAAATAACAATATGTATGATTCCATAAATGCTTAATTTTCATACAAGCTTGGGACTAATGTTTAGTGAACGAGTTTTTCAGCCTCTACATCATGTCTTATCACTGAAATCATCAGTCAGGCTGATGCAATTATCGAATATACCATGCCATGGTAGGAAATCATTATCTCGGCATACGTGACTGATTGGTACGTGACAACCAACTCCCATACACACACTTCTTGAAATAATTGGCAAATGAAGGACAGGGAGTCAATTATTGTGAGCAATTGGTGGAAAATCTTCAACCATTGCTCACGAGGGCAAGTTGTCGCTAGCGTCACTGTACTCAGTCTCACAAACTGTCTTATATCGTCAGTGTTTAGATATCCCATCACTCCCCGAATAAGTAGGCTAGTAATTCAGTTTATGTGGTTGTTCAAAGTGGATAAATGCTCTCAATTGCAAAGAAAAGTCGGATCACCACAGTCCTTACTATGGTAGTGTACGGTCAGAGGCGACCAGCGTGCGCTCTCTATTCGCTGCTTCCGTCAGTAGACGAAAACCACAGACGGACACACTAACGTTTCATGGGTTTGCCCACTAATGACCTGCGAACTACCCTGTTGAGTACTAGCCTCTAGTGTGTTCCTTGTGTACTATTTCAGAGCTCCTTCATTGTATTGGCCAACTGATTACTTGGAAGCAATAATCCCTGTTGTGGTACGAGAAGCAATATACTGTATATTTCGAGGACGCCCTTACACACACGGCCGTGATCCAGAGCCGTAACCATAAACATACAATGAACGTTGATACGGCATACCGACATATACTAAGAGCGTTCAAGCACTCATTCTATGGCGTCATAGCCCATGAGCTGACTGTTGTTTGATACCCCGATAACTTTGACGTTTTGGCTCGATATGTCTATCAGTATTTCCACTGAAATGTGACTTTACCTTTTGTGCTGGTGTGGTGCATACTTTACTTGACGTTATACCATGCACATGACTCATCGTCCCCCTCGCTATCATCAAGCGGTTTCCACTGACTAACGTACGAAGTTCTCGGGCCCTCCGTTCTGACGTTCCGTAGTGGCAATTAGGAGCTTTGGCATCATCCCGCACTTGGTTAGCCCATCTCTTCGGAGACCTGCCCTTTGGTATTGGGTTGATATACTCTGTATATAGGCCTATGTCAGGTCGTTATCCGCAGGACGTCTTACCGCATGGTTAGACAATCTGAGTCGTTTTTCATCCAATTATGTTCGTGATTGTATGTACAATGTGGTGCAAAACTGATATTTTAGGATCAGTGACAGACGAATCTCCCTTATGTTCACCCTGCACCACCGCACATACATGATGCTACCTAGACAGCTAAGCAGTCCATTCGACAGCTTGATCGATGTGGAAAACTCTAACTAGCCTCGTCGTCCAGCTTACGTCCAATTAATTTTTGTCGTCCATAGTTTGAATCTAGTAATTAGTGTCAAGATAGAGGGTTAATAAACCGTCATGAATAATGAAATAACTTTTGTTAGTTCTGACACAATGTCACCACAGAGATGAGGGATTGACGGTCGCTGTGAATGTGTAACTGATGTTTGTGTCTTTTTTCACAAGTACAACGGAAATATGGTTATGGTGTACATGTGTGCTGTGATATTTCATATTGCCAAGTTGTTCCTCTTGTGATAATGCCCTGAAGAAAAATCCATTTCACATGACCAATATGATACATAATTGACATTGACTATCACATTTGCAGTTAGCATTCTTGATTTTGTAACTGTTGGGCTTCATCCATGATACATTGTGTATTTTTCAAAGTCCAGTATCACCGACATATAGAATCATTTACCCGCAGTCCTTTTTTTCATTTCGTCTGGAAGGTATCAGCAGTATCGGACAGTTACTGATAAGTGACTGGCATCTACCCTCAATAGTACGCAGCAAGTATCAGTTGAAAATAATGACAATAACGACCCTGGAGCTCATGAAAGGTCATCCAGGTGTGATAGAGTAACAATGTAAACCTGGTAAATATGTTCATGTCATCGAAGTAAGTTTGAACAAAAATCAAGCGATTGTCGGCTGTTGACTGTTCATGCTCCGGGTAGGCGCGTCGCTGCTCACGCATTACCGGGGTAATATCCAAATAACATTGATTGGGCAAGTAAGGCCACTACGTTTATGTGATGAAATCTCTGGGAGATTTCCGCCGATGTTCAAACATGGACGGAGGGTCTTCGTCAACCACCAATATTATTAATAATGTAAGTTACAACAATGTAGAGTGTATATGCTGCAGGGTTTAGTACTCATGTCAAAAGGGGTTATTGTCGATGTGATTTTACATAATTGTGCTGTCAGTGCTGTGTCGGTTGAACTGCGGTATCCCCTCTCTTCCTTCCTATAAAGATACATCCAGCTGAGAACATTATCTCACCACATTTCAACATTTCCTCACTGATCCTCAGTATGTCCGTCACTGAACACCGGCGTAGTCCCGCCCTCACTTCTCGAATATTGTGTCCAGAATTCGCATGTATGAATAATTTCCCATCCGACAGGCTCAAGTTAGGGTATTAACACGCAGCCACTCTGACCCCACATGTGTAAGGAGTGGGGTTTTGGAGAACATCGAGAGTGGGCGAGGTTCGGAACCAGGAGCCCGTAGCACACGAGGCGGTCACTCTGTCGGTACTCCTCTGTCTGCCATATACTTACTTACTTACTTACTCACTCACCTACTTACTTACTCACTTACGTACCCACTTACTTACTTACTTACCTACTTACGGCCACAACGAGCTCAAGCATGGATCCTCCATTCAACCCGGTCCGTCATGCAGCCAGCAATTTCTTTCGGTTCCCTTAGTCCAGTGTCTCCTGCCATAATAGGAAACGACAAATTGCTATACTTTATTTGGGCTTACGACTTACCGACATTGTACTACATGTACACAAGTAGATGTGTCGTCATGGTCGTGGCATGAGCCTCAGTCCAAATTTCATCGCAATAAATACCTGTATTTTAAGGAAAATCATCCATCGATCTCCAGCTGACTAGCCTAACATGCACAAGGAGATGTATCGTGACATCAGCCTAGTCCGAGTTTCATTGCAATGGACACAAAATAGCAAATTCCGATTGATTTTCAGCCGAGTAGCTCAACAAATATATTTAAAGTTGTCAGTATCATACATACAAGAAATATCGTGTGTTTGAGGAGGATCAACGAGGGCGTGTACTACAGCTAGGATTCCAACTCACTATCCTTCACAAATGATCGGATTCGCGACCGAGAAGCGGGTGGTTTCCCAACAAGACCACTTCTCCGACACCAGTGTGGTGTTCGGAAAACGTACCACGAACATTCTCTTCAGAGAAAATCGGTTGCCGCCGATCTCATCGTGACTGGCTGGAAAGATCGCCACCTGACCTATTTTTCCCGTGCAGGAACACTCTGGGAAGAAAACCACGCAACCTGGTTATATGACAGGGCATGAACCCAAAACGCGCCAAAACATCAATGTTTTGTTGAATCAACACTGGTTTCTTCGTTGGGTTCGGGGGACCTATCATATAATAGTAACATTTATTTTCAGCAGGCTCGATGGCTGTTGAGGATACGGGCACCGCCGAAATAATTGCGTATGTTCACCCTCATATAGGTTTAGTGTGATGACACTCGCAATTTCTTTGACGTTCTGATCAAATTAAATTGATGCTTCGGCAGAACCAGAAGCGAATACATGTGGAATCAGTTCGGCAGTGCCCAATATCGATAAAATGTCATCAATTACAGTTAGGGTAGTTGGTATAGCAAGTTCAAGAGATCTGTTGTTTGATCACAAAAAGGGTGTAAATTTGTCTGGATTACTCTTCAAAATTGTGTATCCAATGATGGCATTTTAATTCGATATTATTGATGTTTATGTTCTAGTTATCCTGAAGATTATGGCATGAAATGGGTGGCTACGAATTCCGCCTCATAATCAGTTCTTACCTTGGCGAATATCCAATTGACTTTGTTCTTAGTGTGTGGACAAGAAGGCGAAGAAGATTATCGCCATGGCAAAAGGGTGGCAACAGCATTTGTCGAGACTTTGTTCGTCTACCGATAAATAACTCCCATGCCTAATTTACATCAATCGGAAAAACTCTGTGAAGCGAACATATCCATTCTATGAGGTCAATTGAAATTCATCTTTTGACTTTGTTTGAGTATTTGATTTTATTGACACCCAAAGTTGTAGATCGTGCTGGACTAGGCAGGTAGAATGTTTAAGTTTAAGTTTTTGCCTCACAAGGCAGAGGGTATGCATTGTAGATTCAAACTCCCACTATAGAAAAGCTTCATTGATTATCCTGCTAAAAATGTTGCTTTCCCATTCCAAGTCTCCGATTTGGGAAAACGGTATCAATGGAACGCTCAATTTTTGAGGGTGATGCAAATTTGGGGGGCAGGGAAATACTTATGTTTCTTTGCAGAGAGTTTCTTTGCGGTGGCAAATCTCGTCTATGTATTGTAATATGTCACCTATTGCGCGATATTGAACGATCGATTGACGTTGCCGAATATTTTTTGCAGCAGCCTATCTATTTTGTATTTAGTAAGTGCAGGCGAAATGTTTTTTGTTCAAGAATCATTGTACAGTGTGAGCTATGAATCCTCGGAACTGGTATGAACAGTTGATGAGCCCATGGCTCCTATTTTTTAGCAATTCAATTCGAGCAAGTCCAGGGCAGGATAATTGTAACATGGTGTCAAGATTTCGTGATGGAATTTGCTGACCTGATTATTGTTATGTTGTTCATGTTGACTCTAATTGTAATCCGCTTGATGAACTTTTAATAATACCGACGTTTTTGCTGAAGGAAAAGAACCAAGTTTTTCTTGTCCATTTTACTTTCACGTGCAGGTAAAATGGACTACTAGCACATGTAAACTTTCTTTGAGCCACCTCAGGACCAAACTATTATTCTAGACGTGAATATGGAACAACGATCCCTGATTTGCAATTATATTACCAATATATGACCTCAGGTTGTCCATTTTCCCCGCATCTACACCACTCGTGAATAATGTCCATATATTTCGGGTGTACCAAGCGGGATGTTAATTGGTCACATTTGGACAGTTATAGGTATTACCTGGCAAGGAATTGGACCTCAGCCATGGCTTCACAGAGAGTGAGAATTGACACCTACAGAATTACATTATTTTCTAGATGGGAAAGGTTCGAATTTGATTCTTCACTCAACAGGTAGACATTACACTTATCGCTGGAATATCAGTGATACATAGTTTACGGTGTGTCTCGTTGCGCAACAGCTGTATACAAATGTGAAACCAGTATTCAAGATGGCGTGGAATTTCTTAGAGAAAGTATTTGCGATCAGTACAAGTGGTCACGCATTTATCAAATCACATATGCCCTAATTACATGTATACATACATCCATGCATACATCCATGCATATAAACATACACACATAAACATACACACATACATGCCTATATACACATTGTTTCCTGTCACTAGTGACTTTTATATTGGTCAATTGCGTGCTTTAGTCTTCTCGCTAGTTTTTCACCTAGGCTATATCTTCACAATTCCACGATAATTTGTAACATTGTTCCCACGAAACGAAAAGACATCACGCTACACAACCAGCCAATGGTCTCTGAATTTTGTAATCGATATTTCTGATCACCAAATTCATTGGATCAGCTTCGGTCAACGAATTTTAATCATATCGAACTACTTTCCAGTCTAACTGGTTTTTGTCATTTTCGACGATCGGACGACCAGCACTTCCGAAACCTGACTACATTAAAGGTATGGTTCTTTCATATATTTGTTGGAACAATGCACCCTGAACATATGCACATCATACCCATGAACTAACACACACAGAATTCACTTTCATATATTTGTTGAAACAATGCACCCTGAACATATGCACATCATACCCATGAACTAACACACACAGAATTCACTTGTTCCGTCTACATATTTGAAATCGATTCCTAACGGCCATCATTACCTGTCGTAGTTATTCACCGGACGAATGTCATCGGGTCCTACCATCCACCTTAGCCTACACACACCGGGTGAACAAATCCACAGGCACATAGCCTATTCACTTCTGCGATACTTCCCGTATCTGTCCACCACAGCCACACAGCCAACCGGCTCATGTACTGTGCAGATAGGACAGAACACCGTGAGTAAGATCGCTGGTCGTGAATGGGGCTAGTCTACATGCAACGGAAAGCACACTCGTTCATAATAACATTGTCAGGGTTAACTCTATATAGAGAATGTCCAGTCAGTGCGATTTAAGAGACTGATGTTCATGTGTGTATTGATCCCTCGTATAGTATATTAAATCGATAGAATGTAAACAGGAGCCTTTTACATACCCGCTTGTCCCTGGTAATAAAGTCCTGGCTTATCCTGCTTATAGGCAGTTTTTGAAGCCTGATAAACAGTGTATGTAGCATACGATACGTATTGACTATACATTATTACTATTGATGAACATGTATAACACGACAGTATGTGCTATGGTAGAACCAAAGCTTCTACTGGTGACATGTCTTACCACTGATCCATGTGTTAGACACCGCCCAACAGTTACGGAAGGCCTACTGATAGAGGGAATATGAATAGTATCAGTAGCGCTCGTCGGTTAAAGCAGAAATAATAATGGTGATTGGGAGAGAGGAGAAATTCACCCAAGTGTGAAAGTGTGACACTGTAGGAACGTTTATGTCATCCGAACAAGTTTACACAGGATCAAACGATTGTGAGTGCTGGTTGTAGACTATGGGGACTTCGGTGAGTCCCGCCGCCCGTTCACGAAGCCATCTCAAAATAAAATTGGTCGGTGAAACGAAAGGGAAAACACGATAAGGTCACAGTGGCCAGGCATGTACCATTCTCCAGTTCTCCCTGAGGTACTTGTGTCTTCCAGGCGTGTTCCATCTGCCGTGCTGAACCGACCAATACCTAGATTTTGGGCGTTTAGGTAGCCTGCGTGGGGTCGCCCAATGTATATGCCCTTCGACGGGGATAGTGTCAGGTAAAGATTGTGCAGTCGAACGATTCAGATTACTGATGTGGATATGTGTATTGATCTCTCGCAGAGAAGAATAAATCGATAGAATGTAAACTAGCCGCGTATCCATGATAATAAAGTCCTAGCTTATAGTCAGTTATCCGTAGGCTGGTAAACCGTAAAGTACCA
>JAODTT010044415.1:0-10204 GCA_025400115.1 Pentamera pediparva
GTTGTTCACATATGTAGACAAGTTTCAGTCACCCATAACTTTCTCATTTATCATTGGATTCAAATGAAAATTGTTGTGATAGTACAAACGTGCCCAATGTCCATTTTTGATATTCATTCACTGTCATTATAATGTCCGTGGTAGAGGGCTCCGACAGTTTTCAACCTCTGGAGTGATAGCCTATGACGATGATTAGTGGTTAATAACTTTGTCAGGTATTCTGCTCACCTGGATGACTCCGTAGAAATAGAGTCAACTTTTTGAAACTTTTTTGCATATGCCCTTCCCCATATGTCTCAACTCAGATGGCATAGAATTTCAGTAGGCTTGTTTTAAAGTGATGTACTTTATTGTATTCTTCAACAGTTCTTCTTCAAGACTTCAAAGATCATTCGTCACGTCTAATTGGGTCCTCCTTCCTGAGCAGTACAATGACTCGAGTCGCTATCATAGGAGCTGGGGCGAGTGGTCTAACAGCCATCAAATGCTGCATTGACGAAGATCTCGAGCCAGTGTGCTTTGAAAAGACGAATGACGTCGGTGGACTCTGGCGCTACCGTGAGGAGGGAGAGTACCCGGACGTCGCATCCGTCTTCAAATCAACCGTACTCAGTTCGAGCAAAGAACGGATATCCTACAGCGATTTCCCCTGTCCAAGGGAGTTCCCGATCTTCCTGCACAACAGCCAACTTCTGGAGTATTGCCAGCTTTACCTCGAGAACTTCGGACTAAAGAGACACATCCACTTTAATAACTCCATCACCTCTGTCTCCAAGGCCTCCGACTTTGACTCCTCCGGGCGGTGGGATGTCGAAATCAAGGATGAACTCTCCGGAGCGACCAGGTCGGAGACTTTCGATGCTGTCCTGGTCTGTAACGGACACCACGCGGAGCCATACACCCCGGAATTTCCTGGTCTGGACGAGTTCCAAGGAAAGAAGGTCCACACCCATAGCTACCGCACTCCTGATGAGTTCAAGGATAAGCGAGTTATGGTCGTTGGTATCGGTAACTCGGGAGGTGACGCTGCCGTGGAACTTAGTCGGTGGTCTTCGCAGGTGAGTGAATGTATCAAATCAAGAACATGATGGATCACGCAAATAATCTACGAAGGTCGGTGTTTGTATGACAATTGGTCCTGATGGAAATAAATTTGTCTTATCTAAATTTTCTTTCAGTCGCGATGAATGTTCCAAATCATGACACTTTCCTGTAAGCTATCACGAGTACCATCCAAGATAATGACAGTGTCATCATCATATTGCAAAATCTTTACTTCGTGTTCTAAAATGGTAATACCATGAACTCCGAGGGATGAATTGATACGGATTGCTAGGAGTTCTGCACAGATGATGAATATGTAGGGACTAAGAGGACACCCCTGTCTGACTCCTCTCGATATGTTAAATAGGAGTGCCAATGGCACAGTAGCTCACCTCTTCATTCAAGCATATTTCGCATGATTGCACATGATAGGCCCTCGGGCCAACACTGGGTCTCGGATCGGTGCACGATACGATATCGTTGTAGTGTGGCCGGGTCTTCGGAAATCGTTGTTTCGATTTAAAAACGAACATAAAAATACATATGCTGACGGATGGTAAGAAAGTAGCTGATCTAGAGGATGCTATGGCAGTATGGTGGGTAGAAGAGCCTGGTATAGTATGGGCTAAATTAAAGTAAGGTTCATAGACCCCAAACTCACAAACATACAATTTTCCTTTTTGAGGTTATCGACCATCAAACTTTGACCACATCGTCGCGGAAATCAGCACGGAACCTGACTGCCTAAATTGCTAAATGATTTGTGACGGCTCTCTCTGTTGTGTGAAAACAGTTCCTATTGTTTTCCTATTCAAAAAGTGATCATCAGCACCTAAGCCTATTCACTCACAGTCAGTAAGAGAACTAATTGGGTAGATGATATGGACATGCTTCGGTACAGGATGCATTCTGCCTGGTGAGAGTTGTGTTGCTCCATCCTGATTGCTTCCCTGATCCTTCTCCGCCATCACAAAACATATTTCGGACTAACACGAGACGGCCCTACCTTGACACATAGAAAGCGCACAAACAGCGCCCGCACGCACCCACTCGGATCTCTCCTACCCAGCTCTCTTGTCACCCAACACGTCGATATATAAGACTATTTGTTTTGGTTTCTGAATAACGAATACCCATATCGAACTCAAAAAGAATTTGCGCAAACTTGATCGAGCAAGGTAAGTGAACTCAAGGAAGAGGCATCACAGCGTCCGCACGTGCCCACCTACACCTCTGATAGAGCGGTTTTGTAATCCATAGGCCAGCGAAAACGTCAGGAACATAAGAGAAATGTCACTAGGATCCTAATCCCAACTGAACGACCGATCGATGGATTCTAAATGAGAGCTCACTGAAAACTTCGGGCAAACTTTATTCGGTACGGCGACAGTTCACATTAACAGCGCAGACACTTGCTTACCTTAACCTCCACTAGTGCTCTTTGGTAATTCACGACAACACGTCTAAACTCCCTCAAAGCAGAAGTGAAAGGAGGCATCGCGGTTCGGTCATCAAGCCAAATTGAACGACCGATCGATAGGAATTTGCAGCAATATCCATCAAGAACCGAAGGGGACATCACAGCGTCCGCACCTCTGTACACCTGGACTCTCCAATAGGTACCGGTATATTTTCTTGTCATCCATATCCTACTCGACCAGAGGGAGACAACTATCAAGCTATGCGGTTTGGTTATTAAGCCAGATTGGTGGACAGAATCGATAAGAATGACATATTAAGGAGGTGCAGCTCCGAGAAGTATATAATCCAGAGTGGAGTGAGATGTATTCGTATCGATTGAGGAGATCATTCCACTCAATCTGGGCAGCAATTCGCACCGAGGAAACGGAGTGGAAAAGGTCATCAGGGAAAGTCTCAATTCAATCTGAAATTGTTTTAGGTCTCAACCGGGACAGGAGGCGTTAAACCATGCCGAGGTTATATCAAAATGCACCGTCGATGCTTTCGCTACACAGTTCATACAAGCGTTGAGAGAACGTGGAGAACGGCGTAAATGTAGTCAACGTTGCCTTGATCGAACTGAGGAGGTGTATGTTCTGCCTCGAACAAAGTCGAGGCCTACCATGGTTCCATGGTAGGTATTGGTACTGCGAGGTATCCTGATCCGGGGATCAGAAAGTCACCTGTCAGTCAGTTCGGAACCACACGATCCGAACGTGTTTCTTGTTCTAGTCTTGTGTTAAGACGCACTTATCTTTCCACTGACTTTACACCGACCAACAAATAAACAATGAGTCAATGATTAGAGCAAGGTCATCGTCAACAAATCGCATTGTGGAAGCTATGATATTGGAGGAGCACAAACGTGCAGTCTGTATGCATGTCCAACAAGTCAACAACTATGACTACCGGTATATGAAATATATTTGCAAATCACAAGAAAGTCACCAGTGCACTAGTCAGCACTAAACAAAAGTAACTTGCAAGATTGGTGAAAAGACCACCAACTGACCAAGTAATCACGGACAACCTTGCGAGTTGCCTTGCCCTAGAAGAACTGAGAAGGTTGATTTTTTCTATCGACGAAAGACTATATCAGGATACCGGAGTATGTACTGCAAGTGGTCCTGGCACCATATCGAACTCCAGGATCTGAACGTGTGCATTGACCTATTTTTCGGGTGAAGACACAACTGTCTTCACACTCTAGGCCCTACAACACCAACTAACCAATTAACAATGGGTCATTCATTAGAACATTATCGTCGACAAATCACAGAGGGGAAGAATACTATAGGAAATGTTCGGCAACAAGATCGCCCACAAGACCACCAACTGCATTGGCAACCATTCGAGCAATGTGGACCCCGCAAAGATAGCATTATTCAGTGATTGGTAACATTGCTTCCAATGAACCCCATATATCAGGACTAGCGATAAATCACAAATGAGATCACAGTCTGAAAGGAAGTATTCAACAACACTGCTTATGAGTTAGGAAGGCACAAAGAACCTCACGCATGCGGTCAGCACAAAGTACGCACAAATAAATAACAGATCTTTGTATATACCACCAAGAAGCCATCAGGGCATGCATAGGTTATCACTGGACGTGTGGGTTGACCATTACGCTGACAGCAACACAACATAGTGGATTCGTATCACCAAGATGTCACAACAACACGCGCATCACTTGAACGTGTGTGCTAGGCCGCAAACTCAACGGCAACACACCTGCATTTACCTGAACCACCACCATGTCACAACAACACGTGGCCTATATAACTGAACGTGTGTGGTCGACCACAACGTTAACAGCAACACACCCAAATGCCTGAATGGATCGGGTTGCACCACCAGCACGTCACAATACCGATAACAGCATTTGCATCACTGGGCGTGTGTGGTCCACCACAACGTTAGCAGCAACACACATGAGAGGGAGTTGTATCACCAAGGAGTCACAACAGCATGCGCGTCACTGAACGTCTGTGGTTGAACACAACGTTAACATCAACTCACCTGAATAGAATTATTTGAACCACCAAGACTTCACACCGACATGTGCATCACTGGGCGTGTGTGGTCCACCACAACGTTAGCAGCAACACACATGAGAGGGAGTTGTATCAACAAGGAGTCACAACAGCATGCGCGCATTACGGAACGCGTGTGGTTAAGCACAACGTTACTATGTGGCAGAACTGCGACACCCAAGTGGACTTGTACCACCAAGTAATCACAACAGCATGCGCGTCACTGAACGTCTGTGGTTGGACACAACGTTAACATCAACTCACCTGAATAAAATCATTTGAACCACCAAGACAAGACTTCACACTGACATGTACATCACCGGGCGTGTGTGGTCCGCCACAACGTTATCAGCAACACATTTGATGGATTTAATTGTACTGCCAAGGAGTCACAACATTAATGTTAGGACAGGCATTTATTGTCTGCGAATGCACCATAAAACAACGATGCAATGAAATTTTGTGTGAATTGCCTCACAGAAAACAGAAGAACTAAACAAACAAACTAAACAAACAAACAACAACGGAAATCATTATTCCAGTACTTTCTGACTTTCAGCAAGTCGGTAAGGGCACGCACTGCCGTTGGGAAGAAGCTGTGTAAAGTGCGCGCTGTTATTACTTGAATTTATCAATAGCGTTACAGCTAGCATGCGCATTAGTGAACGTTCGTGGTGGACCACGATATAGCGAGGTTGCCACATATGAATTGATCTAGCGCACCGTTCATACACCGCAATGTACGATTAGTTTATGTAAGGTCAGGTATAGGTAGAATGGATGGACTGTCAATGAACAGTATTCAGGCCAAGTTATATTCAATACCCTTGTATTTAAACCAATGTTCCCGGTATGAGGAGGTAATTATTTTTATGATAACATCCCATCATAATAAAATTGAACGTTGATTTTCACAAACCGAATATTAGAAGACGTTAACTTCATTACTTTTTATTTTATTCACGTGGCACGGAAGTAAATCGTACGACATAATGAATTTGCATATTGGGAATACCATGTCAATATGAGTGAGTATTCCAAACATCACTGTGCCGAGTAGTATAGCCTGCTGAGATTTCGCATAGACGATTGAAAAGAGAATAAAGAGCCGTTTACGGAAATTGATCACAAATGATAGAATTGGGGGATTTCCCGTTTTTCTGTGATGTAGGCTAACCACCCTCCGCCGAAGCAATGCGTTCCAGTCAAAACGGGAACCGCTGTAACCACGGACGCGATTGTAGCAGCCTGCCCAAGCGCAGATATAATCATTATATGCAACGATAGCTGTAAATAAATAAGAACACAATAATAATCGCAAGTTATCATATCAATACGTGCTGGTTAAACGGAACGAGTAGGCCAAATTCACCGAAGGAACAAATTATGTGATTTATATCCGACCGTATGTGATTTGCGAAGATAACTAATTGTAGCCGTTCGAAGAAGGAAGCGAACTTCCTGCTTGGTTGAATGATTTACTGTTTAAAATCGATGGATATCCCTCGATCAGAAAAGATACTGGGGTAAATGTATGTAGTATGTATGGCATCAGTGGCATATTCGTCAACCGAATGTGTTGCTGATATTCTTTAAAAGTTACACAAATTACGAATCAATCAATGTATACAGCAATTGAATAGAGTAGTTGTGACGAACTAAAACTTGAATGTAACACTATAGTTGTTTTTAAAGCATATACATATCACCGGTGCCCTGCACCATATTGATGGAAATTTAGCCAAATTCATGAGCAGTACTTCCTCTGTATCCAATGAATATTCTGTAATGCTATATGGTTTAGGAACTTCAGGTCAACGTGTTGGTTCCAATCATCCACTCAGTATTGGCATGCCCCAAGGAGGTTCTGAGGAAGCAGGGGTGATAGGCGACCTCTCCGAAAAAACACATTTTGTCCATGCACGAACCTGATAATGTGACAAACGGACAACGATTCAATGCTTTTTTGCAGCTGGAAAAGGCAGTGGTCTGAAAGACCTAATTCGTCAAAATGTTCACAAATAAGATCAATAGCGCCTGGCCTTCTCATTTGTTCTAAGACGGAGAATAATGTGCGGATCAGCATCTCTTCTAAAGACGCACTAATCACGTCCAGGAACTCCTAACTAAATATCTGTGGATATTCTTCAGATCTTTTAGTGAAGGAATTTCGCTTTCTGTCATCCTGTTTTTGGAACAAATGTGTGGATTTGTTTGTCTGTAGGATTCTTGACACGTTAGTTCAAATGAAAGTTACCGGTACCTCATGTCCAAACTCCCAACACGCTTCCCCTTTTAAGAAGTTTGACAAATGTTCCATCTTTTTTATGTCAACTTTCAGCTTTCACCTTTTAGGATATTTCAAGGTCAATTCTGACTGTATTTCAGTTGCAATTTCAAGTATTTTAGGTGACCATCCATTGACTATTGTTACCACAAGCCACAAGGTAGTCTTGAATCGGTGACATAACTGAAAATACATAGGTCCTTCACTTCGCTTCTAGATCTCATTTTGTAAAACGAATAAATAAATATGAATGTTTAGGAAGATAATTTTCAAGCGTTGTCTTAGACGAAGTCACCCCATATAAAATGTAAATATCAAGGGATTATTAGGAAGACTATAACACAGTACGTATTCTAAAATAGTATACACAGTCCCTACAAATACCAACAGAATTGCGTAGCATAGGGCATAACGTAGCCTGCAGTGTGTCATGGATGATCGTACACATATGTACAGGGCTAGCGCTACCAGTCATTATGAAACCACAAGCATACCTAGGGCCGTCAAAGGTCGACTTTTGTGACCGAAGGCATGGAATTCGTTTTAACCGGCAGTGACCGGTAAATTGTTCGGTTACGGCTCGTCTTCCCAAGGCAAGGCATGCCGATCCCGTACAGTAGCTTTGCAATAATTCACCTCCAAATTCCCTGGAGGGTGAAAAGTGGCGAACTGACCACTTTTCCTCTTGGTAATAATATTTCGTATGCCTGTTTAATATTTTGGGCTTGTTACATTGCAAGGTTCAGCACCGATATTTCATAAATACTCCAATCGAATTCGATTTGTGATAGTTCACTTTTAGCAACGGAGAGCCCTCGAAATAACAACAGCATGCCACATATACGTTGGAACAGTTGAGGTATATGTACGAGTTAGTTCCTGCACTACCTCGCAAGGATGGAAAAGCCTATACTTAAGAACTTTTCCGTGGAATAAAAAATTGCTGAAAATAAATTGAGCAATTTATCGAAAGAATAGTGAATATTCCGGTTGGTAAGTTTTCAGGAGCCCACTCAGGTTCTTGTTCATATTGTGTATGACACATGCACAATGTATGATATGCTCTTATTTGGTGTGAACCACATTGACACACAATCTATATGATCCCAACACTAATCCAAATGATATATATGGATGAGACGGGGCTTTCAACATAACACTAGTGAATCGACTAAGAACAAAAGTGTACTTATTTTGTGAACAGTGTTTTTGCAGGGCTAAAACTGTATATTGGCCCATTGCATTAAGCAGGATCCTATGTGGTTCCTCTCATTACGTCACATTGTAAATTACGTAAAAGTACGTCTCATTCTCACAATGTCCTGACAAACTGAACGTCAACCGGGAAGTTGGATTCCCCAGCATACCGATACCGATGTAATTAGAATAAGTTAGTTCATGTGTAGGCCTACATGTTCATAGTCTTGTTTAACACAATGTAACTAATGAAACGACTGGGAACGGAAGTCCACTCATTTTGTGTACAATATAACATTATTTGTACATTGTGTATTTCACATAATATGAGGTTTGTGAGGATGGGTTGATCGTAACTACTGTTTTTGCGTCGCTAAACACTGTATATATATATATATTCAGCACTAGGATAACATCCATGTGGTTCCTCTCATCACGTCATATGGTAAATTACGTAACAGTACGTCTCCTTTTCACACTTCCTGGACAAACTAAACGTCTACCGGGAAGTTCCCTAACATACCGAGAACAATGTTATTAGAATACGTTACGTCATGTGTAGGCCTACATGTTCATCGTCTTGTTTAATACAATGTAACGATTGCGTTTTCGCAGCTCTATCTTAGCTACATACTTTCTTGCACATGGGAGAGCAGCTGCACCCCTAGATATGTACTTCATGATCATGATGATATGTGTCAATAATAGATGGGGTCAAGCGAATGGCCGCTGATACTCGAAGGAACAAGATAGAAGGGGCAAACACGACTAAAATGCTTATCGTGCTTTAAGGTTAGTTTACTGCATTTCATTAGAGGGCGAAAATAGGGATGTGTGTTACTTGAACACATGTCGTTCCAATTTACCCCACAATCCGTATGTTATTAAACCGTTTTGCGGGAAACATTTTTTATCACGTGTTTTGGGGGAAAACCCCATCCATTACACCGCATCAAAAGTTTGAAACCATAATACTGAAGGATGTTACGAAACAGTGAATGCAGAACTCATCTGTTCCGTATTGCCAGCGTGGCGCCATCGTATAGTCTTTGTTTACCTCGGGGATAATGCCCGTCTCTATTTTGCGATTTCTTACGGAAACTAAATTCGATATCGAATTCTCAACATTGGCGCCATTTTGGAAACATGCGGTCAGATTCGGAGCGCATTGCAGCAATAAAACCAGCGTATAAGCTAACATTCAAATTGACTTAAACTCTACATTTTTCGACTGATCCACAAGAAGACACCTTTCACAATATATTCCAAATCATCAACTGGAAAGAATCAAGTTTTCGCAAAAAGCGAGATAGTGCATGCATGGTTGTGGAAACTGACTATTTTCTCTTATGAGCGGTTGGAATAGAATTGACATTTTGCAAATCTTCGTTACAGTATATTCACTGGACTCGGGGCAAGAACTAAGCAATGGTTCAGGGCTATCAGCCCTCGATGCCTGCAAAATAGCCCCAAATAGTGGAACCATGGGGGCGATTTTACCCATATGGTGAGTGCAGGAGAGAACATTTTGAAGGCAATTGTCTGCCAATTTGTTGAAAAAGAGCACCTGTAAGCCAAGTATTAATCCCTGCCCTGACTAGAATTAAATAACAGGCTGTCACGCTACCAGTATCCTACTGTACAGTGAAAGCCGACGTCGCAACACTAACTCATACCCGAGTGGCCTAAGTGTTATAAGATCAGCCTTGCCCTTGCCTATTGGCATAATTGCCAACTTGCCACAATACAGGATATACCGCACATGTCATACCATACTCACACTATGCAGTCAATTGTAACTCAAACCATGTTCCTGCTCAAACGACGATAGCTACGGTAGTCTTTAGGAAACCTAGTGGTTGCAAGTGAAACCATTTCGGCGGGGTTGGACTTGCGGTTCATATGCAGAATATACCCTTTTGTTGTACTATTTCCAGATTTCGCAGGGAACTGAAACGTACGTAACAACGTTGAGAAACATGATGTGTTAAAATAGCATGTCAAACTTCAATTAAACTCGTTACCCCCAAAATAATTAAGACACAGCACATAATACAAATATTGAACAATTATACACACGCCCTAAATATGTCAATATGTCTTAAAATCACATAAAACGAGCTGCATGTCTCTGCACTGTTGAAACTTCGTCAAAATTGCGCGTGGTGTGTGGCTTCCG
>JAODTT010044526.1:0-10203 GCA_025400115.1 Pentamera pediparva
CTGTTAGATTGCATTGGGTTTGCATGTGTTATTAGGCTAGAGAATGAAATATGATCGTTTTGGGAGGCTCCATAAGGAGAAATCCCCTCCAAATTATTGCCAATGGTGATCATATCAAGTTACTAATCTCTTGACATGTCACTTTCATAATTGAAAATAAAAGAATTTTGATTGCAATTTTCTCACGTTTCTGAGCCAGTAGACCTGTGGCCTGTGTAGGGATGTGTGTATGTCATGATCTCATGTATGTGTGCTCGATCGAGGCTAGGCTCAGATACTGTCTTCCAAGTTCCAGGGTAACATCATACCTTAGTGGCATTCCTAGAATATTTCAGTGCCACAATGTGTATGGAAAGTACAGAATGATTCCTGTTACGTGTTACTCAGACTACTTGTTTTGACATATTTTCCAGTCTACGTAAAAATTGATGGAATTAGATTGGGGATTTCCCTGTTGATGATAAAAGCTTGCGCGTCCGGAGCCCATGCTGTCAGACCCTTTACAGAAAGCATGAAATGCATTCACGCGTCCAAGCATGAAACATTGGGGTCTATGACGCACAGACGCGCAAGAATGCGAACCCTGCTCATATCCCCCAAACATTGGACACTTATTGACACGCATGATCAGAAACGCTCCTCACAATAACATGTCTACTCGTCGCGATTCCCTACCTCATCACCAAGTTCTCCTTTGCCGGTGTACTGTACCACAGTTCTCGAATTTACCAACTTTCAGATTCCTGCCCGTATACTGAAATCTATTCATCAATCCGTGTTTTACCCGGTGTTTCACCGAGACGACCTTTCACACTGAGCGCCTGGGGTGAAGTCCCGAGACATGTCCCGGGTGTTACCCCAGACGGTTCGAGGGTAAAATTCACCCAGTGTTTCACCCGGTGTTTTCACCTAGACGCCCTTTCAGACTGAGCGTCTCGGGTGAAGTCCCGGGACATTGTTCCGGGTACACCCGGTGAATTTCGCTCAGTCTGGAAGGGGTATAAGACTTTCTGCATTCCCATAAGTCGTTGGATTGTAGGTGCTTCAAGCTTGACTCGCGGATTATTCACACGGTTAGCACTGAGAATTGCACCATGCCGCGAAATATCTTGCACAGACTTTCTTACCATGTGTTTGCTAACGTTAGTACGGTAACATTACTGGTCAGGCTATCCCAATCATAACATTAGGCTAGGCCTATGCAGTATCAATGCGTGTTGTTGTCAACCCTAAGGTTGTCAACCTATATTGCACCAGAAACGAATTGGGCATAGTTTCGAGATGCCTTGCTTGGAACGAGAGGTTATTGCTTTTAATGGCCTGCCATGTGTGTGTACATTTGAGGTAATGTCACAGAATATCAAGATTTACAGGTGAACTGGCAGCAATTGGTTTGTAGGGAAAATGTTCACAACAGTGTACAAGTTGTGCCACACATCTTTGGCAGCATTTTGAATGCCAACTGTCACCCCCATAATTTTGTGTTTGGCGTGATCACTCTGAAGATTGAGAAAAGTTGCTATTTGTTATCATGTGACATTAATTTTAAAAAACAAAATCAATTTGTGGATAATATTCCTTACTTTTATCATCACCAGCTAGTAACCCCCAACCTCAATTTGAAACAATTTAGTAATTGTAAAGGATATCATGAAAGTCAGGTTCATGCCTAAATCTCTCTCAGGAATAACAATCAGCACAGCTCAGCTGCATTGCTCCTGGACACTGGCAGGACCTGTGTACACATTTGTCACACAAATGTCAAAAAAACAAGCCTGAGGTGAGACCTTCAGCTAACCATCAATGTAAGTTCTAGCCTAGCACTCCTAGCAGCTAATTTCATAAGTATCATAAATTACTATAATGTTACTTCTGGTGTAATGCTGTGCACAGCAGGGGTGAGGCATGACTAATCCATTAAATTAATGGCAGATTGGTAACAACCATGCCATGCCCTAGATTTTTTCAGGAAATGGAGGGGCATGGTGTGATGTTACTGGAACTTCCTGGCAGCCTTTAGCATATTGCTGTTAAAGAGGAATGATAACAACCACTTAATTTCACAAGTTCAGTGTCAATAACTATGTTTGCAGAGAGAGTGGTCATAACATATCAGTTGCAAATCACCCCCCAGAACCCACCACGTAGGGTGCGTCCACATTGTCCATTAGGTGGGGCGGGCATCCGAGTACGATGACGCACCCCTGTATCTGGATGCACTATTGTGCCACCCCCCAGAACCCACCACGTAGGGTGCGTCCACATTGTCCATTAGGTGGGACGGGCATCCGAGTACAATGACGCACCCCTGTATCTGGACGCACTATTGTGCGGAGATGATGTACCTCGGTTTCATTTTGAGAATGACCATTTCCCGACAATGACAGATCGACTCTTCGACCCACCTCTACAGTAAAGTATCAGTTTCAAGATAATGGCGCACATGTGCGTCCGAATCGTCACTAGCCAAATACTGGATTGACATACAGTACCACTAGCCTCTAGGTCATTAATTCGCTGGACATGACGCAACCATGATGCCCCTTCTACAAAGGGTCAAGAGGTGCGTTTTACAATTGATAGACATGATCTCACAATTAGGTTCCTTTGTCCGTAATGTGCTGTGCTTTGGTCTGTCACACGTTCTCTCTGTTGGCGCATCTGTTGTTTAAAAATTAATGTAAAGTTGAGACATATCTGTTCGATAATTGAGTTATTATTGTTTAAAAGCGCTTAGAGCAGTTGTTGACTGATTAAAGCGCTGTATAAATATTGTATTCTTGATAATTCTTCCCTTCTATTCTAACCATGCCATGCCCTAGATTTTATCGGGGAATGGAGGGGCATGGTGTAATGTTACTGGAACTTCCTGGCAGCCTTTAGCATATTGCTGTTAGAGAGGAATGATAACAGCCACTTAATTTCACAAGTTCAGTGTCAATAACTGTGTAGGCAGAGAGAGTGCATGGTCATAATGCTGTATATCAGTTGCAACACACCCCCCAGACCCCACGTACTGTTGCACAAAGAAGATGTACCTCGGTTTTATTTTGTGACAGACCATTTCCCGACAATGTCGGATCGACCATTCGACCCACCTCCACCATACCGTATCAGTTTCACGATAATGACACGCATACATGCCTACAAATCATCACTAGCTATTACTGGACTGTGACGTGCAGTGCCACTACATCATTAATTTGCTGGACATGACGCAACCATGATGCACCTTCCACGTGGGTCAAGAGCTGCGTCAAGCAATCGATAGATGTGCACATTTTGGTCACTTTGTCTGTAATGTGCTGTGCTTTGGTCTGTCATGCATTCTCTTTGTTGGCGCGTTTGTTGTTTAAGAATGAAATGTGATATAATGATGCAATAATGTGTGCTGCAATTTATGAGGAATCTAATTTTGCATGACAGACACAAAGTTGTTCCTTCATAATTGCTCTTTTCAGTGGGGTTGTTACATTAGAGGATTAGAGCAAAGTCACAATTTTTCCGTTTTCCAAATGCAAAATTCCGTTTTGTCTATTTTTTATTTTCTGTGTTATAACCGTTTTCCCACCGTTTTCCATGTTATGTTCGTTTATCGATAATAAGTCATATTTACAGAATAAATTGTGTTCTCACTTCATTGCTGTATTGCGTCAAGAGACCTCTCCCCATCCCTGTTGAAACAAAGGAGCGACAACTGTTTTGTGTTTTCTTCTGTTGAGCCGGTGCGACGATCATCAAGTGAATGTTTGAACATTGAAAATGATTGTCCGCATCAACACTTGTAACCTTGCTCCAAATGTGATGCATTGCAATGTCTGCTAGGGTCGGCACACGATGTCCCATCAAATTAAATCAACTTCCTTAATAAAGTTTGTTGACCGATTGTGCCTATAGCGTGCACGTGTGGCACATTATTTTGCACTGCATAATTGCCTGTGATTCACTCACACAAAGCTGCACATGCTATTACAGTACGTCATGTGCCGTATAGCTGACACTGTAACTCCAAACTGGCTTGTACGATCGCAATGCTATGCATCGTATCAAGTGATGCACCTGTTGTTTACTGTCAGAAGCAACTCCCCAGCAGACTAAAAATAACATGGTTCGCTGTGGGCTGAGCAGCAGAGGTATTAATTGTTTTCTACTTTTGAGTGTGTAGTACTGTGACAAGAAAGACTTCCTGCTCACGTAATATGTATATTTTTGGTTGCGGGTAGAAAATAGGGAATTCCGTGTTCTGTTTCAATTCCATGAATTTTGTCCGTTTTCCGTATCGCGGCAAAGTGGTGGCTTTATTCTAGTCACCTAGCCTCCTCTGGGCAAGCGACCTGGGCTGATCTTGACCCGTCCCCCCTAACTCCCTGAGGTACCTGCGAAACTGCAGCTAACCTGCAGATCACAATGTCACAATAGATATTATCACACATTTGTGTGTACCCGAGCAATGCCCACTGGAAGGTAGTGTATATTGTTCAGCATCCGGAGTTTGGAATGTGGCGTTCAATTCCGGGATCTCTTCACACGAATTGGAGCCTACTGTTATTGAGTCAAACTCATATGGATGGGCTACTCTACATTGATCCTGGGTGCACACAGCCACAACCATGTGTCCTGTTGGTAGTGTTCATTTGTGACTGCCATGAGGCTTGAGATTCCCAACCTTTTCCATTCCACATTTTCCTGTACCATTGTACCCACTGTCACTGATTCATAACCCCAGGAAAAATGGATGATTGCCCTTGGAGAGGGGAATTTGTAACTTCAGATTAAAATGCATCATTATTTGGAACTGGGGTTTTGAGTTGACAAAGAAGTGCACAAACGTTGAAACTAAATAGCCGTCAGTTTACAGTCGCTTGAGCTGCTCGATGTATGTATGTATGTATGTCATCGCACACACATACCCACACCAGGGCTCGAGTCAAGTCCTCTCAATCCGAGCGCAGTTTGATAACCACTTCATATTGCTTAGACTACTAAAAAACTTGAATATGCTATCCCAAGGTGTTGGATGCATCATTGCTATCATATTAGTAGTTTTGACATGTTAGATACAATGCTTCTTGATAGTTATGGGTGAAATTAACAAATAATTTGCTTGCACAAAAACAGTGGAGGACTCAGCCAAGGACTCGGACCGAGTCCCCGAGTCTTTTGGGCCGAGTTCGAGTCATTGAACTCCAAGTCTGAGTCACGAGTCCTTGGATTAGGGACTCGAGACCGGTCTCGGGTCCGAGTCCAGTCTCGAGTCCTCCAGCTCTGACCCACACACACACATACGCACGCCTGTGTGACCGCATAGTTTCCTTTTGCCTTTGGCAAGGAATACGAAAATAAATTTTGCATTGACTGTGCATTAAGCAGGTCTTTTACTTCCCCTGTGACATTACAAAGACATTGTGTAATAATAGGTCTGCCTCATTTTTAGTTCAAACCAGGTGAGCAGGTTGATCTATTGTGATGAGAGCGTCACTCTATCTATCCAGTCTGTAAACCTTGCTTTTTTGGTTGCCAAATGTTTGTTCTTCGACAGATGTCAACCAAGCTAGGATACAATGTTTATCGAATGATGGCACATCTTTGACCTCTTGAAGGTCAAAGGTCATTTAGGGGGCACAATGAGCCGTTATGCGAAAAACGGCAAAACGCTACTTCTTCAAACAGCGATAGATTTTCTTGAAATTGGGTTATAAGGTTCCTTTGGTGGTGCTTCCTAAAAGATGTTCACAGATCCTTGATAGATGGTCATATCGTGTTAGTATCAATAAAACAGCAAAAAACGCTGAATGCCACTCCACTCACAAAGATCATGTTCCTTGGGTGATGCTCCTTCAGGACAAGTGGAATTTTTAGCTCAAATCAGCTTAGCTGGTTGAGCTATAGTGATCCCCATGTTATTCTATCTACTCTATCAATCTATCTATCTATTTATCTATCCATCTATCTATCCAGTCCGTCAACATTTTGCCTTCATCGGGCCCCTAGAGACTCATGCTACGATGGATGCTGAGCAAAGCTGGACATTGATGTTCATTGACTTTGGGGTGACCTTCGACTCCTTGGAGGTCACAGTCAAAAGTCACTAGGGGATCTGAATGGGTCATTATGTGAAAAACTCCAAAATGCATCTCCTTCCACAAATTGAGTTGGATTGCCATGATAGGTGGTCAGTGTTATCATTGACTAGTGGTACCTTCAGCTTGTTCAGAAATTTCAGATAAAATGTCATTGGAGGGGCATGATGGGCGATTATGTGAGAATATAATTTCAAAATGTATCTCCTCCTACAAAATAGGTTGAATTGTCATGTTATGTGGTCAGTGTTATCCTTGACTATTGGTACCTTCACCTTGTTCGGAATTTCGATTGAAATGTCATTGGAGGGGCTTGTTGAGCAATTATGTAAAAAGTGCCAAATATTTTCAAAATGCATCTCCTCCTATGAATTAAGTTGGATTGCCAGGATTTGTGGTCATTGTTATCATTGACTAGTGGTATATACCTTCGTGGTGTTCAGGAATTCAAGATGAAGAGTCATTAAAGGGTCATGATGGGCTGCAAAAAATTGCAAAAATCTGCAAAATGCTTCTTCTCTTACAGATTAGGTTGAATGACCATGATACTTGGTTGGTGGTTTCATGGAGTACCTATCGAGTGTTCAGGAATTTGAATCCAATCTTGAGTCATTGAAGGGGGATGATGAAGTATAATAACAAAAAATGTCACTTCTCCTACACCACATTGAGTTGGATTGTCAAATATTCAGTCAGTGTTACCATTTACTGATCAGAAATTTTGGGTCAAAGGTCATCGAAGAGGCATCATGTGCTATTATGAGGAAAATCCTAAAGGGAGGTAATGGGCTATTATGCAAAAAAATGCAGAATGTGTCCCCTCCCACAGCTTAGGTTGGAATATCATAGACCAGTAGTACCTGAATGGTGTTTGGTGTACACAAATTGTGAGTATAAGAAGCATAATAGGCTGATATGTAGTCAGGTGAAAAGTGACCTCCCAACACTTGATGAGGTCAAAAGTCATCAAAGGTCATTACAGGCCACTGGGTGCAAAATTGCAATATACCTCCCCTCCAACAAGGTCTAATGTCCTGTAGGCAGTGGTTCTTATAGGCTTGTTCACAGATTTTGTATGCACAGTCATGGCACGCACTGGCTTTGTTAATCTTTCTTGGATGTTGACCAAACTTACCGAATGTTCATTGACTACTGGGTCACCTTCGTTCAATATTATCACCTAAGGTCAATGAAGCGCATGAAAAGTAATGTGTGACAAGCTATTAAAATGCATCTACTCCTCCACAAAGCATTATTAATGATAATAATAATGATGCGATACTTACATAATGCATGATAACAAAAGATATTCTCTATGGGCTTTACAATAACAGAAAAGTAAAAACATAACAACAGTGAAAACAAAATGGAATTCACACAAAGTTACAAACTGGTCAGGGAGAGGTGACATTTCAGCGACGATTTGAACTTCTGCAGGGTGTCGCACTCACGGATATGGAGATAGAGGGAAAGAATTCCACAGAGCAGGAGCAGCCACCTCGAAGGCCAGATCGCCGTAGTATGGAGTCGACACCCTCGTAACTTGAAGACGATGCTGACTGCTGATCGCAGGGAGCGTGTGTTGGGTTATACGGCCTTATGATTGCAGATATGTAGTCAGGGCTTGCGTTGTTTAGGGCCTTGTAGGTGAGCAGCAGGATCTTAAAGATTATTATCTTTTTGACAGGGAGCCAGTGAAGACCTCGTAGTATTGGGGATATGTTCTGCCTGCGCGAGACTCGGCCGATCATCCTAGCTGAGATGTTCTGAATACTTTGAATATGTTGAATTTCATACGTCGGCGACATTCATGTCGTTCCCCTTGTAACGTAACTGGGTTGTTGATAACACGAAAACGACATTAGTTTGAAACTCCAAAGTCGGGATTCAGGGTTATGGAATACGTCAAGTTCTTTTCAAAGCGATCCGCTAATTTGAAAAATATGAGGTTACCTGAGTTGACTTTTGAATTCACCATAGGTTATTAGGACCTACTATTAGCGGTGAGACCGTGAAGGAAGCTCCTCACAGATACGTTCATGCTACTCTCTCCATACAACTAGACTACGCCTTAAGCTGCGCATACCTAGCCCTGAAATATGGGTCTCGTGTCTGCAATCCCTCAAATAAGAAAAAAGAAACCATGAAAAAATGGCACCCATCACAAAAATCATACTGGATTGTGTTTATGCACTCCCGATCATGTCTGCTACGACCTCTATCCAACCTATATTCCTATGTTACGATTGCCTGTCGCCCTTATCCATATAGGTGTATATGCATGCCCATTACTCTGTACAAGATTCCACTGTTTCCAACCGTTACTTTGTGGTTCCCGCCCTAGGAGGCTACCATCAGCATGCAATGTCTCACATTGTCACCTTCTATATCTCTGTCACAGTTGTTCACCACCCCGTGTATTACCAAATTAACACATTTCCTAATTCTTAGCATATCCATGCAGTGCATGCACAACCACAGCCATCTATTCTCCTGTAACTCCTTTCCACCACGAACGTATCGCATCAGTATACTTTCAAAATCCCACTGCCCCAAAAGAAGGCCTATCTCAGCGGTGCCTTTCATCTTCCTATACAGACTGAAGGCATGCGAGACCTGGCCATTTTATACAAATTTGTATACCCATTAAACAATTCCGGCTTTTTCGCTGTTGTGTTTTTCTCTGTCCCAAGTTTTAGCTCACCCCAGCTGTCTAGTAACCAATGGGTTGGTCAGGAATCTGAGGTCAAACGTCATCCAGGGGTCAATCTCGGTCATTTTGTTCGAACAGTCAAGTGGCTTCTACACCTACAACATAGATCGGATGATAAAGAAAGTGAATCAGTATTATTATCATTGACCGATAGTACATTGATGTTTAGGAATTTAAGGTCAAAGGTCGTCTAGGGGTCGATTTCGCCAGTTTCGTTTGAACGTTCGAGCGGATTATACTCCAACTATATCAGTATATAGTACAGATGATCATGGAAACTGTTCAGTACTCCCATTAAGGGTCCACTATATTGTAGACAATAGAATATTGTAGGACCAAACCCTATCTCCATACGATGTTCCTATGTGGAGTTATCTCCCTTTAAAGTTTGGGCCATTATCCCCAGAAATTAGGGAAAGTCCCGATTGCGCAATTACTTGTGACGTCACACCTGAACAACATAGATACTTTCTTTGTTCTGTTGTGTTAAATAACTCGACTTTACACCAAAGTTTGATTTTGTTTCTCTTACGAAAGTAACACTTGCCAACCATCAGCAGCAATCCACTCCCACCAACTAATAATTTTTCGAGGTGAAAATGATGTGTCGATCTCAATAGAAAACAAAGAATATTTGCAAGGTCGTGCATGTATGACAACATTCAATATTGCATGATGGGATACTTTTTCATTTCACAATACACAGGCCCAAATTTTCAAAGGCCTCTAACTCTGTAACAGAAATTCAGACGAACGTGGGGTTTGGACTGTTATACCTAGTTTTTCCTTGGCTATAAAAAAAAGCTCCTGTGTACTTGATCCTGCAGTTGTCCTTTAACGGTTGTACACCCAAAGACATCAACATGGGAACGAAATTGTTACAAGCAGTAATATTGATATTGCTCTGCTTCCGAACCTATTCCTAGCCCAGCTATTCTTATGCAGAGAGTTCAGATCCCAGTGGGAGCACGATTGTCCGGCGGCGGCTGATGAGGAGAACGCTCTCCAAGGTAACATGGATGCAACTCTGCATAGCGATCCTTTGCCATAATATTGAAGCCACTTGGTACCTATGCCAGGTATCCTATTGTGCAGAATTAAGTCAATAAATACCACCAAAATACCATCAAAAACAAATATTCTTTGCAAGTTCTATTCTGCAGAAATCACTTCTGTCATATCGCATAATTATTTGTCCTCCAAAATGGAATTCATCTGAACTTTGAGATCTGCTGCAAATGTTCTTTTTTTTTGAGGAGTGTTTACTGAGAAAAATTCCTGCAGGTCAATTTTTTTCCGCACTATTATCAAAAATAGGAGAATTACACATTCTTTGTGGATATAATTCCAGGAGATTATCCTGATCATATACTTGATAAATTAGGAGTTAACACAGGAACTGCTCCGATG
>JAODTT010044637.1:0-10203 GCA_025400115.1 Pentamera pediparva
AATTCTTAGTCTGAACAAGATTATATTATCCTAGTTAAAGCGCACCTCCTGTGAGGTATCTCCTGATTGGCTGTTCGTATTGTTTAGACTTGATTATGTTCCTTGTTAGTGTTAGGGATTAAATTGGGGATTTGGGTCAGCGTTTCCCAATGGAGGAAATTCTTGTTCGGAGGTGCGCATCGGCATATATTATCGAACATAATCAACATTTTTCGAAACTTCTCCAGGAGAGCAAGTATACTGTACACATTAATGTACGTATACTAAGGAAGCAAACAAACATAAACATATCGGAATAACCTTGCAACAGATCGATATTTGACGCAAAAATTGAATTTGACTGTGTTACTTCCAGCGGGAAATAGAGTAGAAATTATTCATCCACTTTTACTTCAGGTAAAAGTCGAAAAGTGAATCGAACGTGAAGAATGAAAACATTACTAAAGAGCAACTTGTACGTTAGTTTGATCAAACTAAGGCGACTCAAGCATCTTCTCTAATTTGCGGCACAACTTCTAATGTTACGCCTACAGATGAAAAATGACTAGAGCTCCGGGCTTTTGCTCAGCCACGTTAGTCTCATAGCAAACGTTATGTGTGCCGTGATGAACTCACAGCAGATATATTCCTTCTTACAAATCATTCAGAATGCATTGAATTGTCAAACAAACCTGTCAAAACAGTAGTATAGGCCTAAATTTGCGTCTGAATAAAAATGCCTGTCGTGTTCAACAGTTTTAACATATTCAACGACAGCTGCCATTCAATTGTTTGATAATTGCGTCAAATTTCGATTTGTTGAAAGGTAATTCTGATTTGTTTACGTTCGTTTGCTTCCTCAGTTTTCCAGTAATGTGTATACCCGCCCTCCTAAAGAAGTTTCGAAAAATGTTGATAATGTTAGATAATATAGGCCGATGCGCACGTCTGAACAAGAATGTTCTTCATTTAGTCTCTCTAACTAGAATCCCCAATTTACTCCCCAACCATAACAAAGAACACAATCACGTCCATACAATATGAACAGCCAATCAGGAAATAACTCACTGGAAGTGCGCTTTAACTGAGATAACATAATCCTGCCGAGACGAAGTATTAGGTGAAAATTTCGTGATGAGGTCCCTGTGGTGAAATATATACAACTTTGGATGCCGGCGACAATGGAGGAAATTTCGTAATTTCAACTGAACTACTATTTATAGTGACATTCGATTTTGAAAATATTGATGTTTATCCTTTTTCAAGTAGGCTCAAAATCTGATTGGAGTTATAAATATTTAGGTCTATGTTAATGTTTTTCTGTATTGGTTGAAGGTGACCCTATTCCATAATCTAATCGCCAATCCTAACAATGCAATGATCGTCTACAATACGAACACACAATCACGGAGGGCGTTGGAAAATCTGCGCGATTAGCTGTACTTATCCATTGACGTGGTATATGAGCTCCGTCTGACGTACATTAAAGATGCTTGATATATTTTACCGTTAATGATATTTGCAATTTGGATATTCAAAAGTCGTTAACCTGTTTTTCCATCCTCAGAATCATTGATGCAATTGTAGAAGCGATTATGATAATTTTAACCGAGACGACATCGCTCCGATTCAATTTCAACGTCACATGCCGACTACACAGAATAAAAAAATACTAATCGAAGAAATTAGGAAACCAAATAACCTGCAGAAAGAAAACTTCTGGCCATTCATCAATCCATTTATTATGTAAATTCCACCCGAGGTTAAGTGCAAGACTGTGCGATTTTCTATTATATAGTCCAAGAAAAATAACACTGACCATGGCAGATGCAAATTTCCTTGATACTTTGCATCAAGTAATTCCATCTACGGAAGGCAAGGGCGGATCATCTCGAGAGGCGAGAACTTCACCACTGAACAATTTGTAGTGGCTCATAACATTTTCGCGGCAGTGTTGGGAATTAGTAGCAACGGTAGTAGTATTAGTAGTACGGTTGTAGTAAAAGTAGCAGCAGTGGTAGTAGTTGCACTACTGCACAGACAATGATTATGAACTATTCCCTTCTCTGAACACTACACGTCCAGGAAATTTGACACCTAGTTCAGAATGTGAAGGCGTTCGGATTATGGGGTCAACATAGTGTTAATAAAGCGTTGTTTTATCATTCAGCACTAAGTTAAAGCTGAAGTAGGCATCGCTGGTTAAGATCACAAATTGAAGCGCGAGCCCTTATTGAACTCGATATCGAAGCAAATCCATCTGGTAGGCAAACCTTCCTCGGCATGCATTCTACGGCGACCTACGATACATTTGATTTGTCAATTGCATGTCAATATCGCAGAAGAAAAAACACGTATTAAAACATCAGGGTTGATACGCAAATTTGTTGTATTGGTTAATCTAATCCCAAACCCAATCAATCCTGACAACGAATACAATTGATTTCATCCAATACAAACAGCCAATCGCGGCAGCCGTTGGGAAATCTACGTAATAACTGCGTCATCATCCAGGGATGATCTTGTTCATATATTATTATGCAAGGTCAGAGCCACTGATGAAATGATAGAGATTGCCTTGACAGCAGCAATATTTATATGGGTGTGTCCGGGGATATTATGGTTTTGGGTGTGTAGCCGCCATCCCAGCTGCCGCCTCCGTCCCAGCCGCCGCCCCGCTTGAAACTTTAGGCGTTAGCGCAATAACTCTCCTACGCTTGACATAAAGCTTGGCACACATGTCCGTCTCAATGAATCTTGGATGGGTTATGAAAGTGGGCGTCGCTGCAATGCTGATAGCCGCTAATTTGCATAAGTTACAGTATGTCATTTCAAGGTCACCGGAGGTCAAATTTGCATATTAAACACGATTTTGAACCATGTCGGATTCGAACGGAACTTGGTGGGTGGATACTACAGTCAGTCCCGAAAAATGTGGAGGTCATTTCAAGCTCACCAGAGGTCACGTGTGCGTAATTTATGCGATTTTTCTCAACTTTGTCGGATTCGAACGAAACTTTATGGATGTATTGCCTACTTCAGGTGGAGGTCATTTTGTGGTCATCAGGGTTACAATTAGCATAATTCATGCGATTTTCTAAACTTTGTTGTATTTGATTTCTGACCAGAGGGGAGGTCATTAGGAAGTCAGCAAAAGTCATGTTGGGCATTATTCATGTGACATCCTCGAAGTGTACTTCTCAGTCATTTTTAGTGAAACCCCTCTCCTGCCTGCTACAACATTGGTCATGGATAGTCAGTACTGTTTCCCTGCACATTTTCAGTTCAACTCCCGACTTATTCTGAATGCAGGAGACACTCCTTCCAATCAAAGGATATTCGAAGACCAATTACGTTTCGTTTTTCCAAGAATAATGAGAAGCCGACGCTTACGTCTGAACACAATTTTCCCGTACTGGCCATCACTAACTCTTGTCTTAACATCGTCTCTAAGCCCGGATTTGCTCAATCAGATGAGCCTCCCGGCTATACAGATTGACAAATTGGGAGTTCGAATACCGAAAAGCCTGGTCAGCTTTTCCGATGTGCATTTGGGCAACGAACTTTATCTCCATCGCTCCACCCCACCCAAATGATAATTGTGATCCCGGGAGAAAATTTAGTACACTTGCACCCATGGCGTCAGCAACTTACTCGCCGGGATTGTCGGAGAGCGTGCCCGTTTCCCATGATCAGGGGAATACATTCAGACTGATGTGAAACAGGGATCGAGCGCTATTACCTGTCGGTGTATCCTCCTCGCAGCAGTTCGGCTGTCATGGACGGTGGACCTCCATCTATCTCTGTGTTGGGCCAGCCGTACACAGTCCCCTTAGTTCCTTCGGCACCAACTTGTGAAGTCCCCAGCCTAGTTGTTGCGAGGCCCCGGAAGAAGTACCGGGGCTGTGAATCTGAATGAACGCTCGTCAGCAGACTTTCAGCAGTTTTTCGGAGGAAGAACGATATGCATGCTTCCCATAATGAGTACACGATCAGTGCTGTTCTGGGGGACCAGCTTCACATTTTTGGTAGTTTTCAGATGAATACTAGCACAATAGTATAGGGACTATTTCCGTAAACACATGGCTGGGTCAAGTGCTTGGGCTCACACGATGGTTTAGTGCTACAGAAAATGTTTCGAACACTACATTATCGCAGTCATCGTGACAGATGAGTGAAAATCATGTCCGTTGTGTATATCGCATAATAACAACTGAGCATAAACTAAGCGATATTTCATATCATATAGCTGTTTAGCCATATCACAGCTGACCAGTTGCAAGCCCTTTTTTGATCTTCAAATTAAAAGGCAAATTGTTGAAAGCGTTCCTCCAGCTGTCCAGCTTGCGAGGGAAGAAAGAGTGGCCTGGTTATGAGGAATGCAAATTAGCCATTTTAAATAGTCAATTACTAGCCGATGATCACAGAGCGCTTCATCAACACACACGAGGCAGATTCAAGTAAATCAAAGCCAAGCCATTGAATGGCTAATGACATATTCAGTTGTTATAACAAAAGTTGTGGTGAAATAAATATTTATAAACCGCCCGACTCGAATGATGGGTAATACTGGGATACAAACATCTAATCATACATAGAAAAATCTCGACACACGACAATGACAAGGGACAAAAGCCTTTTTAAATACATCCTAAATACTAGAGCCCCAGTGGTGCTGCAGCTCAAACCGCACAATTGTACAAAATGTGTCTTTGCAGGGAGATCACGACAGGTGAATCAATTTGCAACCATTCACCCAAAGTACAGCCGCAGTTTTCTATGTACTCAAACCGCACACAGCGGGAGAGGAAATTGTCGTTGGGTTAAATGCTTGTAAAGGTTATTTTCCGACATTGGAGAAGACGCCATTCCCCATGGGAAATCAACACCACGTTGGTGTGTGTTTTTTTTTTCCTTCACCAATTCCCCATCTCTCCTATGGATACGGTTTATAATCACCGTATAAAACTGGAACACACTCCGCAACATTTGAGTACTGTCGTACTGCGTGTAATTTCAATGAACGATATACTCTGTTTGGTGATCAACTGGTCAGCTTCTCTACGGCACGATATTGTAAATATAACCGCGACCTGACCTGAGGGGACACAAATTATCATCACCAGTACAACCACATCTCTATAACCCATTTAACTGCAACCCCCATGCAATATGTATTAACAGCGCGGACACTGCTCGGTAAATATTGGTAGGCAACATCAGAGTATCAATTTTCTTTGAAAGCCTCAACGCTGGCAATGAAAATCCGTAGTATGCAAAATTCCAGCGGTGTATCTTTGCTTCGGCAGAGTAACGGACTAACGAAGATTGACCCTAACCCTATATAATATGGTACTGAGGTTGTACTTCAAAAGTAGAATATGAAATCGTCACTGGAAGGTATGGTAGTTTTTTCGTAGAAAGCCATGGAGGCAATGAGTAGGCCAGCCCTCTCAATGTCATTGAACCTTAGTGGAATAGAGGATTGTTTCGATACAACTATCACACTCTGATACAGGTGTCGACACAGTTGCTCTACAGTCACAGAGAACTAGGAGACCAGCCTTCGATTTTCCCTAATATTTAGGAATGTATATGCTCGAACTCTCAGCTCACTCATGGACTTCAGTGGAACAGAGCAATATTTTGACAAAACATTGTCATTGTAATACAGGTGTTCACACAGTTGCTCTATATAATTGTTGCCACATAAAGTAGACGGAAGTAACTAGAGGCTGATTGATGTTGATGTGGTGGTTGAACATAAATTTGTCGTTACGGAGTAGAACGCTTCTGACTGCAGTCAGAGAACCTCATATCCTCAAACACCATAACAGTGAAACGGTAAAATTTGATAATTTTTATATCACTCGTTACACAAGTTATGTCCATACACGATAGCTATCGGATATGGTATAACACGACTTACGGTCAGATTACGGTGTTATAATTTTTACCGATGATTGACGATGAAATTGACGAAACCTTCATCGATATTTATCGTGTCTTCGGTCCGAATCGACCGCCCCAAACACGACGACATCGATAGAGCGGCACAGCTCAGATTTGTATCGAGAGGAAATAAGGAAACACTGACGTAGCACTATATTGGTATAATGATGGAAACTACCAATGTTGTGGTCGATACCAGCACATCCGAGTCCCAGACCGAGACTGAGATCAGAGGTGTCGAGGCCGAGACCGAGACCAGGAGCACAACTTCGAGACCGGGACTGAGACCATCAAGGTCCGAGACCGATACCGAGGTTCCGTGGTTTACTCATCTCACATAGCATCCAGGGTGCATTGTGGGAAGAGAAAATGCATACTGGAAGATTTGGGGGGTCATTCGACCGATCAGCAGTCAGCAAATACCCCAAAAAAGCCCCACAATGCACCGTATGCTCTGAAATAGCTGAATCATTGTTATTTGCAAAAAGGTCTCCGAATGCGAAGCTGAAAATGACTAGAAATTCACCATATTGTTCGATAGGCCTAGCTACTTCATGACAAAGTAACTAACAAAGTACTGAGGTGCAGCTAGATAGATAATTGTCTCGAGAAAAATTGCTCGAGCTGACATTGTACTTGTAGCAAACTTGTGATGGTTGTGTGAAGAGACTGCAGTCCGGATACTTTCGCGGAACTGGTACCATAGTTGGAAGCCTATCAGTCTTGAAAATTGAAATGAATTTAAGGTTTAGAGGGCTACATGTAACAATTGCATTATAGTTGTTCAGGCCACTGAGTTATTATTCACCAAGTAACCAACTTCCCCTTTCTCCCCTTCACCTCTAGAATAGAATGAAAGTAACAACTTACAAGACGGTGAATCGTTGGTAAACAGTTAGACTTCTTCGGCAGTGCTGGAGTATTTTTTTTGGGGTAGCATAGTAACATGGTTTTCAGGTTTCTATCTTAGTTTCTCCCACATTTAACTTAAATCACGGTCAGGGTTTAGATATTAGAGTCAGATAAAATTTGAGCGAATGATCCATCTTCAAGAATAGTAGAAGCATCAGAAAACTAAGTATTGAGGCACTCAAAAAGTTACTATCAGGAAGATGTCTCGTCCAGATTCTGACACGGCAGTGAGACCACACATAGTGGATAGGATGGGTAAGACCACGCGTTACGCTCAGTCAAGACTCGCCGCGATGCTCCGCTGGGAGGCTCGCTCGAAGTGGGGGGTTCGATTCGGCGATGATCCTCCCGCAGGTTCACCTACGGAAACCTTGTTACGACTTTTACTTCCTTTAAATGATCAATTTGACCGTCTTCTCGTCACGCCTCGACCACCGACCGAAGCCGGGGATGTCGGTAAACGGACGATCCAATGGCCTCACTTTTGCCGCCATCTGATCGGTAGGAGCTTACGGGCGGTGTGTACAAAGGGCAGCGACGTAATCAATGCAGGCTGATGACTCGCGTCTATTTGGAACCCCTCGTTCAAGGGACACAATTACAAGTCGCCGTCCCCAGCACGGCGGAATCTCAGCGGATTACACAGACCTGTCGGCCGAGGGCAAGAGATTCCGGTGGAACCCGCAACAATCGCTGTCAATTTTACTCACTGCATTCATTTCTGAGAAACTGAATGTGCATTCTAAAGGGCCTGGTCAAATTGACCAGAAATCGAATCGAATGGCCACCGATCAGAAATCTGATCAAATATATGACTATTTCCGGCTAAAAACTAATCATTTTCTGAACCAAATCTAGTCAAATATTTGATCCTCGATCAAATATTCGACTGGATTTTGAAAAGTTAACTGCTTTTTGTCATTACATCATTCTAATTAGCGGAATCCAAATACCAATTGTCATTATTTGAGGGTTTACATAATTATCTCTGACAAAATATGATACGCCTAGCATGTTTTATTCACTCAATTACATTGTTAATCCACTTTTACCTGAGAGTTGTCACTAAAATAACCTCAGGAGAATGAATAATAGGAGGAAAATTCGAAATGATGCTTCAATATATTCGATCTAATCCACGTACAGTTTGAACGCCCAAATATCGTTCGTTCTCTTCGATTTAGTAGTGTGCTGAGCAATGAACTGAAGAAGAAGCCGGTGGCCCACAACGGAAGAAGAAAAAAACACAAGAAAACTACCAATCTGAAAGGTAGCATCTACATGCACTTGTATCTGCTACATGAGAACATTAGTAATAAAATGTTCTTGTCAGCACAATTCAAACAATACAATGAATGTTCTCTCTTTTGACGAAACCAGGACTACAGGACAGCTTCCTCCTAAGTATACAGCTGTCGACAGGTTTACGTGCAACGTGATCAGAAATCTCAACAACCTCAAGCGTCAGCGCAGACCTACCATGACAGGAAGACCTGAGAGAGATCTCAGCCCGACAAGTGATTACTGCCGCGCACGAACAGCAATGAACAACCTAAATTGTGTGTACGAAAATTGTGTTCGTTTTCTCAGTCTTAAGTTTCACGTAGCGCAATAAGCGGTTTGCTGCTGATGATTCTCGGGTTTCTCTCATCTCACCCACTCGAGTTTTCTGCCGCAGCATAGCTTCTGGTTGTTCACCTCGCATACTCGATAACGACAAGGAGCAGAATCCGCAGAATCGTGCGGCCGGCCTGGGAGAGTGGCAGAAATAGGGGTATCAGCTTACTTCAGTGCGAGTGCGTGAGAGCGTGTACACGCATACAGAACGCATCTATTTGTCTGTCTCCGAAGTATTTTCAATCCTAGTGCATAGGCCTAGGGGACGCCTGAATCATATCCAAGACATGATAGCTATTAATGGAAGTTTCAATAATTTCATCGCTAGTTGTGGGTAAAAAATAATAAAACTGTAATGTGACCGATAACTATCGTGTATAGAATAACACAAAAACTATCATGGTAATAAATTACTCAATTTCAGCGTTAACGTAGTCTTCCGTTCGTATCGGGTGTGGACGCAATCCGTGTCCCATGTCGAGTCCAGGAAATCACTAGCATCTAGATCACCTAGCGTATTGTAAACAATGCAACCACCACTATAACCAATAGGCGTAAGCTTGTTTACTGTTGGGGAATATGCCGCAGATACCATCACATATACGAACTAAAATCAAACCATGTATTCCGAAAACTTTGCTGGTCGTTAATTGGCAAACTGCGCGGAGATACATCGGAAAAGCAAAGGCATAGGCATGTCAAGCACGTGTAATTCACACGTAATATATGTGTATGTATTTCGAGACTTGACTTTACCTTTAAATTATAATTTGTGTGCTCCGTAACATGTAAAATTGAATGCTGCATGTGTACATATTGATTATTACTTGGGAGGATATCTAATGCATGAATGGGAAGTGTTCTGAAACATACAGGCCTAACAAAGTAGAATACTCACAACAAAAAACACATATACGATACATAATACCAAGGGGTTATGACCTAGAGCAAGCACAGGACACAATTATAACTGTCTATATAATATCTTATGATCCCACTCTCGAGGATCGACATGGAAAGGGTAAACTCTGGGAGAGTCTTTGATCAGTTGCGTAAGATTCACATTGCACAGGGTGGTAACTTGGCCATTTGTTTTTACAAAGTGACACCGGTGTAATACCACAGTGTAATATAAACCCAACGCACGAGAAACTAAGGACAGGAAGAAAGATCCACTTCTTTTGAACTGCTGGAGATTTGCGGGTGAAAAAAAACATGATGGGGAAGCATATTCCAGGCACGCGAAGTGCGAGGAAAACGAACTGAAAAGACAAGAGAAAGAAGAACGAGTAGGACGAGAAATCTCATGCAAAAGAGGAACAGTATTCCATGGTTCAATGGAACACTAGACTTCAAACAAACAATGAAGAAGCCTTATATAGGGATGTGAAAAACCTACAACGAGACAGAGGTTGAAGGAAGTCAGCAGATGGTCATCGTTGATGAGACGAATGTTCCTTCTCTGAATACGCTCAAGGACACTGAGAGATCACAACCTCGAATATGGCAACCGCCAAGGAGCGAATGTGATCTTAGTAAATCATGGATGGGGTGAAATACTAACAAACCCAATGTTGTGGAAGAGTTCGAGGCAATAGATATTGGAGTGACATCCCCCTTTGAATGCCCAGGTCAAACACCAATCTTCATCCCCACTCAAAAATATCATTTGTGTCCAAACTTGTACCGTATTCGGGGAAGGGGAAATACTAATATCATTTATCGCACCAAATCGCTTCTAGG
>JAODTT010044748.1:0-10202 GCA_025400115.1 Pentamera pediparva
AGCCAATTCGTACGATAGGAAATGTATTTCCTGACTCTTAGTAGCGGGTAAAATGAAACGTACGCATCAAGTGCTAAAACCAATAGGCATCATCTACTCACTATGGGGGATTCACCCCCAAGTATGGGACCAATCGGACAATGTGTCTTCCAGTCATCGTGTTCAAAATGTTTGTTTAGGTTTCGGCTCAAAGCCCCGCCCACTCATGGATATTATTGAGATCGACACTAAAAACAATGGGCATCATCTACTCACTAAGAGTGATGTACCACCCAAGGATAAGACCAATCGGACATGGCCTCTTTTTAGGTAGCGTGTTCGAAAGAAGTGTTGCACACACACACATACATACAGACACACGGACATACATGCGTGACTACATAGATTCCTTCAGCCTCTGGCAAGGAATCTAGAAATGTCCGACGTTGTTTAGTGATTAATATCAGGACATACTTATTAGAGTAGCCTTTTGTTTGTCAATGTAATTCTAGCTGATTTCAGCCGATTCGTATAGCGGAGACACGATGGCTACCAATGCAAGTATTGTCACTGATTTCATCGTTAGTTATCAGTAATCAATAACACCGTTGTAATTTGGCCTAACTTGTGTTGGAAAAATCAATATTTGGAAGAACAAAATATGCTGCCCGAATATCCAACGTCTAAATTTAACAGTTAACGTGTACACACGAGGCCCAGAAAAACAAACTTTATTGCGAGAAAAGCGCGCGTTAACTTTTGCACAATTTTCAAATTATGTACCGGTACTTGGTCGAAAATGCAGGCACTTGATGAGGTAGGCCCACAGAAAAGAAACCAAAAACCATTTTTCCCACTCTCTTCCTTTTTTTTCGATACGAGGTCTCTAAATATCCCTCTTTCTAATGCCCAATTTGCTTTTCAGCAGCATACTGAATTTCCCAATTAAATATTCATTTGGCCATCATTTGGCCTTGATTCGACCTATTTTGATGATGCAAACTGTTTTGAAGAGCTTATGCTACCCAGAATCTGCCAACTTCGATTTTTCTGACATAAAATTTCATTGGCTGTCATTTGGCCAAACAGAAGAGGAATCTAGAAATGGACCAATCAGCAACGAGCTTACATTTTCAAACTGAAATTTAGTTGCTTACGGGCTATTCGCTAATTCGCATTCACTAAAGTTTCCATCTTGTGTGCAATGTTATTCTATGAAAATTCAACCAATTGGCCTGGAATTTTGCTCAGTGACACAGAAGTTCCCCCTCTATGCAATAACAATGAAGAAAATGTACAATTGTATCTTGATCATGATAGATTCTCAGCATGAGTACCTAATTAGCAGACTGTTAATTAAAAAATACAAAATATGTGAATTATTTCGATATACCTATAGATATACAAAAAAACTCATTGTTATTGCATTGAGCTAGATGAGAACTGAACATCTGTAAAATTTCCGCCTCATACCTACTATTATGGTTGTGAAATCTTTGACACAATGATTATCTTATGTAACGCCTCGTTTTCTCGTTGCCAAAGCAACCGAATGTGAAAACACGGAAAAAATGTTGTTTTTGAAAATCAGGAGAACCAACTTAACATACATGCTAACTTCCCTGACTGTATTTGATCATGGTTTGAAGATAGTCTTTTCTGTGGGCCTACCCCCTTAACTTAGCTGAGTTCACCAGTAAAGCCACATAAAGGTCAAAGGTAATGTAACAAATTTCCTTCAAACTAGCATAGGTGAAAGGAGAGCCTAATAAAAACCCACGCCTCAAATTTGAAGATCATATCATGTTGCATTGCCAAGTTATTTCAATTTACTTTTGGGAATTGACAACGTCACAGGGAGGGGGAGGGGGGCGATGCGAAAGCTGCCAACTCTACACACTAAATGCTATGATTTGCACCTTGATAACAGGAAGACGAAAAGTTATATTCAAAAAGAAATGAATGATAATATTCTGTAAGTTTTTATTTACATCCCATTCATAGTTCATTTGTTACAGGATCGTGAAAAGTACTTGTTTCGCATTGACTTTGTATTAAACAGGTTCCCGCGGTCTCCCCTGTGACGTCACGAGGGGCATTTTGCTACAGCAGATTGTGCTTGATTTTCACTCTCGTATCGGCTGAAATTTGGTCCGAGGGTCTGACTCCCTTAATATACCAAGTAACAAGTGGGTTCTTGAACCGCTAGTCTCGCCTGTTTTGCGATCAGAGGTTTTTATTGTCACATTATTTATTCAGTTTCAATCATTCCGATCGGTTGGGTATGTAGGAATTTTCAGGTTGGCCGATAATAAGATCAGTGAAAAGCATCTAAAAGGTGGTGGGTCCGCTGACGTCGACAATGGCGGACCTGAAGCGAGATCGGTCTGTTCGTTTAACGTTCGATTTATATCACAATACCTCTAAGATTTTCAGTTTTCTGTCAGAAAGTGGTATTAACCCTACTGTGGATCTGTTGGCAGTGCAGGAATTAACAGGGCGTTCGTGGGATGTTACGTTTAGATCTGTGGAATGTAAGAAGAGATTTTGGCCCCGGCTTCGCTCCGCAGAACAGTGTACAGCCTATTCATATACTAGTTCCGCGACAGTTGTCAATCTATTGCTCCTGCCACACGAATTCAACGATAACATTGTACGATACAAGCTCGGTAAATATGGAACAGTCGAAAGTGGACGCTTTCTTACGTATTCGGAGCACCCAACGGTTTACAACGGCATACGAAGATATTTCATTGATTTGGAGAAAGATATTCCCTCTTCAATTCGTTTTGGCAAGTGGGATTGCTGGGTGCGGTATGGTGGCCAGCCCAGAACCTGTCATAAGTGTTTTGAACGTGGTCATGACTTTCATGAGTGTAAGGTGAGGAAGTGCAAGAGGTGTTTGGAGTTTGGCCACACTATGGATGTCTGTGAGAACGAGGTGAGATGTACCTCATGCGATAAGTCCGGGCATAGCTACGAGGATTGTAAGGAGCTAACATTTGCTAACGTTATAAAGCCCAAGCCTGGCGTCTGGATTAGAGGCGGGGCTGTGCTATTGAACAATCCGTCTGGTGACGAAGCTCCCGCTTCGGTCACACTGCCCAAAACGGCCCCGGTAGTTCACTCGGGGAATCATCCACTGGCTGATAATGTAAGTTCACCCGCAGCCGCACCCGCACCCTCGGAGTTATCTCCTGCGGGTGCCACGACCTCCGAAGCTATGGCAGTGGACCCCCCTTTGGTGTCTCCCTCCCCACCCGAGCTGACCGTTATTACAGAGACCCAGCTCACAGAGGATGAGGACAGTCAACCCTCGCAACAACAGCTGTTTGACAGCCCAACTGGTATGGAGTGCCCGGACAACTGTGCAGAGGATGTTTCACCTGCTCCGCCCGCGTCAGAAGTAACTCGGTTCAACACCGCCCCAGTCTAGTAACCCCGGAGGTACCTTCAAAATTGTCAGGACCAAGGGTAGACCACCCTGCATGATCTATGCAAATTATATACACTAAATGACCTCTGGTGACCCCGACTTCACTTTCAAATTTCTCAGGACTAAAAGTAGAACATATCCACTAAGTTTCGTAAAAATCTGACAAACTTTGAAAAATTGTTTGAAATTAGGCAAATTTCACACTGAAAATATAATCAGTTCATCTATGTGCCACCCTGCTACTATATGCCAAACTACATCTCATACCGTTCTTGCATAATCTTGCTGAAGAGCCTAAACAATAAATTACATAGAACAGGCTAATTAACCAACTTAATTAGGGTCTTGTGTGCCCAGAATCTAATCAGATCATTCACACCCAACCCCGGTGCTACACACAAAATTGTGTCGCAATACGCCATACGGTTCGAGAGAAATCCTGCTAATGAGAAAGTGTGAGAAAACACACGACACAGTAATTGCTAACTCTCTTCCTGAACTTCATTCAGGCGAGACAAAAAGTGCCAAGAGTCTTTACATAACCCTTGGCCTTTAAATGATTTGGTGAACTGGGCAACAACATTTGAGAGCATTTTCACTGAATTGCCAATGCATCATCACCACACCCTTAAGCAAGGTACTAAATTTTCATTGCTTCACTTCACACAGGTGTGAATGGGGACCTTGTACAGAAGCTTGTACAGTGATGCACCGTATGTGGTAGTGTTGTTGAAGACTCAGTGACTCTTGCGATCTTCGGGTCATTTAGGTTTATGGCTATGCGAACGTGTATTGCTTCAACCGCCGCACCCAGACCCATACACCAAAAACAATAGGGTACTCGTACTCCCCGATCTCCAAGCATTCTGGACTTGACCTTCGACCTGACCCCAAAACGATAGGGAACATGTACTCAATATGGGGAACCTACATACCAAGTATGAATTTGATCCATCCAGGTGAGGTCGAGTTATCGTGTTAACAAGCCAAAATTGGCCAAAGAATCGATTTTCGACAATTTTCAAATTTTCCCCAAAAAATTACCCCTGGTCCACACCAAAAGCAATAGGGTTCTTGTACCCCCATAAGAAAGCAACATGCTAAATTTCAGCCAAATCGGACCGAGCATTCTGGACTTACCGTTTTAACAAGGTTTTCAGAGTTTGACCTCTGGTGACCTCAGATGACCTTCGACCTGACCCCAAAACAATCGGGATCATGTACCGGTACTCATTATGGGGAACCCACATACCAAGTATGAACTCGATCCATCCGGGTGGGGTCGAGTTATCGTGTTAACAAGCCAGGCGTCACATACACACACATACACACTGCCATGACTGCATAGATTCCTTGGACTTCGTCAAGGAATCAAAAATCACACAGAGTGCCAATGGGTTCCATTTTCGGGGTTTTGCAAGTCACTGGTTTGACACAACTAAGTCAAACTTGAAACTTTTTGTTTGTAAAGTGACGTATATTAAATTGTTGTTCATCTTGGCTTAATAGAGGACAATTGTTGCTACTGTATTCCACCTAAATGCAGCCCCCTCCACCCATGAGCGCCCCACCCTATATTCTAGTGGAACTGCTACTTGGAAGCATGGCACAATTACAAATTAGGAAAGCATTAGGCTAACATTAGCAGCAAACCTGTCTTAGTGCAGTTTATAACACCATAAATTGAGCACTATTTATTGTATATACCGATAAAAATTGAGATGTAAAGGGATACGATATTACTGTCAGTGGTCGAATTTAGGTGGGAAATTAATCTTCGTTCATTCAGTAAAAAAAAGGTAAAAAAACATGGTTAATAACATTAGGCCTAATGCTGACCTACGGTGCATTGTCTATCGTAAATGCTTGTGTGTCTATCTCATTAGCGCCCTTTGAGAGTGTTTTACAAGCGCCCAGGTAAAGATTTAAAAAAAAAATATTTGACAGTATGTCAAAGGATATTCAGACCATTTGCAATATTGCTATAATAATTATCATTGGGGGAAGAAGATTCTTCATATCTTCATTTCAAACCATGCCAAATAAGTATGGTTTTGGGGCATTGATAATTCATTATAACAGACAATGAGGTATTATGAGGTTAGCATCATGTGGACTGACTGATATTGGGCTCACTGAACTTTTCAATTCAAAATCAGGCCCAAAAAGTGCAGTCTTCGGGCATCAATGAAACATTTTTGAGGAAAATATTCATGAGGTTGTCCAAGTTAACTGAAAATAGTAACAAACTGCGGCAGTACAAGATGGAAGTAAACTAAATACCATCATGAGAAGCATGAAAAACAATTTTGCAAACATTTCTTGAAATATTCCTACTTTACTGAATCAGTCAGGATGTCCAACAACTTCTTCTCGATGGCCGTATGAGCGAAGTGAAGGGAGAACTTGATCCTCCTGCTGAACTGGAGGAATTCAGGGATATTCTGGTAGGTGCAAAATCTATATGAAGCTATCATGAATTCTGCCACCTGAAAACAAATCAAAACATGCAGATATAGTCATGCAACTTTTCTGGTGTGTCCAACACTCGCCAAGACATATCATCATTATGAGGGTCATGGTAGCCTAGCGGTAAGGCTCTGGGTTTGTGATTCAAAAATACAGGTGGAAATGGGGACCTGCGAAGAACATGTGCACAACCGGGCCCTGAATTAGCTGCTGCCAATTGTCCCTCCGGTATTGCCGGATAGCCAGGACCTGTTCCAATGATCAGGGGGTATAATTGAGAAACGCAACCAGTATACCTTACTGTTGCCCCTTCATTCAATTATGCCAGGACAGGGTCTCGTGCTAGAGGGTAGTCAAAATATCTCTATCATACAACACCTAATTACATGCTTATCATGTCAGTGGGCAAATGTTGTCACATGACCGTGCAAAAGATTCCCATAAACAGAAAGCCAAAACGCTCAGTGATTCCTCGACTTATGTCTGATCACCTATGTATGGACACAAGAACAAATAGGTTCATGTACTCATTGTAGGCAACATATACAGTTCTACACAAATTTCCCATTTTGTACCAATAATATATCGACGAAAGGAAACAATAGGCTTCCTATGCACTAAAAAGTACCAAATGTCAAACATTTTACTGAAAGAAAGTGTATTACCTCTCAGCTCCATTTGTCCTAACATATATCAAGCCATATCAAAATAGGCTTCAACCCTTTATGGAGAACTGTTTGATTATCACACAAGTATTTTATAACCCACTGTAACATCCCAATATGTAGGACTGTTCGCTGAAAGCATGATATAATTTTATATTATTATAACAGCAGGCTCCACCCCTCACATAGGGCCATTCCATTATGGCATGGGTATTTTTATATTACTATAACAGTGAGCTCCACTCCCCCATGTTAGATCATTACATGGGTTAGACATACTATTTTTCAATATTAACACCTCTGTTCAAGTATGTTGTGCTTGAAAGAGAAATGACCATTCCACTATTGCATGGGTAATTACATATTAACTTTTAATATTAACACCTCTGTTGTTGACTTTTGAAACCACTTTGACCTGACCCCAAAACAATAGGGTTAATGTACATACCATGGGGAACCTACCTACCAAGTAGGATATAAGCTTCATTCAGCCAGGTGAGATCGAGTCAAATGAGCCCAAAGTATCAAACTTTTACAAATTTCCAACTTTTCCCCGAAATGAACCCAGTCCACAACAACAAGAGTAGGCTTCTCGTACCCCATAAGCAATGTACACAACAAATTTCAGCATGATCAGACCGATCGTTCTGGACTTATCATGTTTACAAGGTTCTTTGGACTTTGACCTTTGTTTACCTCAAATGACCTTTGACCTGACCCCAAAACAATAGGGTTCATGTACTCATCATGGGGAACATACCTACCAAGTATGAGCTTCCTCCATCTGAGTGGGGTCGAGCTATCGTGTTTACAAACCAAAATTCGCCCAAATATCAATTGTTCTCAATCTCCCAATTTTGTCCCAAAATTGACCCCCGGTCACACCACAAACAATAGGGTTATTGTACACCCCATAAGGAAGCTACACACCAAATTTCAGCCTAATTGGATCAACCATTCTGGACTAATCGTGTTAACAAGTATTTCATACTTTGACCTCTCCTGACCTCTGACCTGACCCCAAAACAATAGGGATCATGTACTCATGATGATGGGGAACACACATACCGAGTATGAGCTTCATCCATCCATTGGGTTGAGTATCGTGTTTACAAGCCAGGCGTCACATACACACACATATACATTCCACATACACACACAGTCATGTTGAAGATGCTTCCTCTTAGAACAAGAACGCAACGATGCGTAGTGATTTCCTTGCCTTATTTGTAGAACTCTTGCAACACAAAAAAGACTTCCAACTCCTAATTGTACACCAGTGAGTGACCTGAATGTAGGCCTATTATTCACATTCTCGGTTCGCTAGTTATACAATGACCTGCATTTATGGCAACAAAAAAATACGGATCACGTTCTCCATTTGGCAAACCTTCACACCAAGTATGAAGTCTCTGGACCTTGGACCAGACCCCAAAACAATAGGGATCATGTCCTCCATAAGGCCAACCTATATCCCAAGTATGAAGTCTCTGCACCTTTCCATTCACTAGTTATATTTTACAAGGTTCTTCAACTTTGACCTCTGTTGACCTCAGGTGACCTTGGACCAGACCCCAAAACGATGGGGAACATGTTCTCCATATGGCCAACCTACATACCAAGTATGAAGTCTCTGCACCTTTTCGTTCACTAGTTATAGTGTTCACAAGGTTTTTAGACTTTGACCTCTGTTGACCTCAGATGACATTAAACCAAACCCTAAACTCCATATGGCCACCTACATTCCAAGTATGGAGTCTATGCACCTTTCTGTTCACTAGTTATAGTGTTTACAAGGTTTTTAAGCTTTTACCTATGTTGACCTCAGGTGACCTTGGACCATACCCCAAAACAATAGGAATCATGTACTCTGTATGGCCAACCCACATACAAGTCTCGGCACAATTCTGTTCACTAGTTGTCGTGTTTTCAAGGTTTTTATACTTAAACCTATGTTGACCCCAGATGACCTTGGACCGGACCCAAAAACAATAGGGATCATGTACTCCATACCTACATCCCAAGTATGAAGTCTCTGCAACTTTCCGTTCACTAGGTAAATTTTACAAGGTTTTTAGACTCTGACCTCTGTTGACCTCAGGTGACCTTGGACCAGACCCCAAAACAATAGGGATCATGTACTCTGTATGGCCAACCCACATACCAAGTATGAAGTCTCTGCACCTTTCTGTTCACTAGTTGTCGTGTTTACAAGGTTTTTAGACGTTAACCTATGTTGACCCCAGATGACCTTGGACCAGACCCAACAACAATAGGGATCATGTACTCCATATGGCCAACCCACATACAAAGTATGGAGCCTATGCACCTCCTCGTTCACTAGTTATCGTGTTTACAAGGGGCGTAACATACACACACACACACATACATACACACGCCCGTACCATCGCATAGATTCCTTTCGCCTCCGGCAGGTATAAAAAAACAGTCAACGTCAAATATCCGATTTGAATGCTACGGGTTAAGGAAGCCAATTAAGGCTCATGAAGGAACCCTGGCCATTTTGATCGTAGATGAACACTGGCGATAACTCGCCTTCTCTTCTCGACTAGTGCTCAGATGATATCGAGGCAGGAGTGTAAGTAATCCCAACCTGCTCCCGGGACCGCTATTTTACGACCCCATCCGACGGACGATCAGTGAACTCCAGGATCCGACCACTTTCTCAGAAGATTAATGTTCAACGTGACTGCTTACAGCCGACTGACAAGATTTATTGCAAATAAACACACATGAAATATATAGATGGTCAAGAGTCCTATAACTGATGACTGATGGAAAAAAGAGTATATGTCAAAACCCAACACCCAAAATCTAGTGGTTCTAACATGTTGTCTTGCTGAAATATATAATTTACTCAAGAATCCACCTTCATTGTGACGTCACATGGGACAACGAAGGCCGCCTATTCATTCTACACAGTAAATGCTGCAATTTTGGAGGAGAAAGACGGAAGGGAGCATCCACAGAAAAAGTAGATGAATTTCTTTTTCTCTTGATATCTTGTGAACAATTTTCTAAGTTATTATTCAGTCCGCATTATTGATTTGTTTGTTGCAGTTTCCGAATGTTTATGTTTTGCATTGACTTTCTATTCTGACAAGATCCCACGGCAGGGTTGGCGCTAGGCAGCGCACTGGGAAACAATATCGCGCAAGTTACACACTGACAGAGAGGGAATGTCACGCAACTAATTTTCACCAACCAGAAAATAAAATATTCATTATACCCGCCAGTCCCGCCTTGCCTAAGTTGCGCATTCTTTCCTTCCACAAATCCAATAAATCTAAAGTAGTCGCTGAACGAGCGGTGACATCAGTGAAAACAACTCAGTGAAGCTGCCCTGGTCGCACGCCACATTTTTCACAAACTTGTGAGTGCAAATCATGGATCCTGATTGGCTTGGGCATTGATGCATTGAGCGTGGCGTCATTTTGCATTCCTTGAGAGTTGTGCTGCATCAGTCTGCTTGTTTCAATTCTATGGGGGCACAAATAACCTGGGCCGGAATTTGTGTAGTGCTTTTTTTAGAGTGGTTTCGAGCTTCACAGATGAACATAATTAGAGGAGTCCTGAGAGTTGTGGCGTGGTATAAAGCTGGGGAAGGAATGAAGGAGTCCTGAGAAAATGTT
>JAODTT010044859.1:0-10199 GCA_025400115.1 Pentamera pediparva
AATCCATCCATACCACAGACCAAATTGTTGTGTATGGACACACCTGTGAAAATGAGCAATTGTTCAATATGTCTTCATGATGATTTTGAGGTATGAACGACATATGGTGTGCATTGCTGCATAATAATAGATGAGCTAGTGTGCCATTGGCACTCTTGTTTTGAAGAATTCCTACTGAGAAATTTGAGATTCTAAACACCTAAATAAACACTTTGATGATTGAATCAGCTTATGTGATAAGAAACATAATTTGAATGTTTACCTTGTAAAAAGAATAAAACTTGAACATTTTGTCCTATAGAGGACAAGAATATTGCTCAGCTACTATACTAAACATAGGGTTGTGAGATCTTACACAGGATAGATCATGATTTTGAGGCTCATCTTTGAATATAAAAAATCAGTTGGTCAACTATTCAGGTGTTTCAAACCTAATAATTTAGAAATGTAATTATTGATGAAGATTTCTTGTTGTTCTCAATTAAGTTATGATGATTACCTGATAATTCCTCTGTTCTGCCCCTTTACAGGTGGTTCTCACAAACACAGATTTCTGGAAGAAGCACATACCCCTGAAAGATTGGCTATAAAGAAACAAAATGTCAGCCCTCTCACATTAGTGGCCACTGGTTGCAGTCCGGGATTCAGAAAATTCCTTCAGGAGATGAGACAGACCTCAGACAGACAGATGCCTCCAAAGAGCACAGATGTCACAGGACTGGGACATGAGTTTCTCTCACCTGTCCCAACACTGGGCAGGAAAGGTGGCCATCAGGACAGGAGGGACCTGTCTGCGGACAGTTGCTTCAGTGACGTATCAACTCCAGTCCTTGTGATCGATGAGCACTCTGAAAGCAGTATTCAAGCTTTGAAAGACATACCCAGCAAAGATCCTGAGGCTGCTATCATTCCATCCGATTGTAATATGAGTGTGGGTAGTGGGGACAAACCAGCAGGCGATGCACCTAGGATACACAACCAAGGTCTTGAGCTGTTCGCTGAAGGTACAGGGAACCCCGGTTTCCAATGCGGGGAGCCATCAAAGCGCGGTCGAAATGTCTCAGATGATAGCGCTGTAATATCATGTGGAGAGGACACGAGTGTCTATGATGGTCCTATATACGCTGGTGTGGCCGTGGTGGAGGATAGACATTCTGTCAAGTCAGACATGTCAATCAGTGATGAAAACAGTATGTGTGCTCATGTGGAAACCATGGATTTCCAACCACCAAATACAGAGATCACTCGGAGCAATGGGGGGAAGAATGCTCCAGGAAAAGCTACTGAGCTGACCACAGCTGAGCTTAAGGAGAAGGTCCTTTCACTACTGGTTGCCAAACGGTTGCTTGCTTCAACACTATCCGGTAGTGTTCAGGAGCATGGACGGATCCTTCATCAATCTGCTGATCATCCTGTTGTATCTGATGGTGGAAGCAGCACACAGGATCTATCCGGGGAGTGCCAGCAGAGTACCAGTGATTTCCGTTTACAAATACCCAAGGCAGAAGACAAAGTGTCCACCATACTAGATGGAATGAGGAAGGAAACTGCACCACATCTCTATGGACCATCTGGCTCAACTGATGAATGCAGCTCACATTGTGATCAGCCAAGGCATGACTTCCAACCTCTCCCAACACATATCAACAGTGCGGAGGTCGTTCCTGCCTGTCTCTCACCATCTTTCGAGCAAGCTGTGACTGAGGGAGACAGTAACTTTGAATTTGCAGATCCGAACCATCATTCATGTTTTTTTCCAGGGAAGAGAGATGAGATCATTGACCAAACCTCTGTTCAAAGCATGCATCATGTGAATGGTGACATCATTGTAGCAGATCGGGGATACCCTGGTGAAGTGTGTTCACTGGATGCATACAGGGAAGAAGATACCGATAATAACAATGATCAATCCTTCCCCAACTTAATGGATGTCCAAAATCCTCAAGAGTCGTCTTCATCATCAGTTGAACTGACACCACTGATGAATCCTGGGGTAACCTTCATGCCATGCCACCTCACAGGACAGTCTGTCACCGCGTGTGCCTCTCCAGAGATATTCGTCACTGATAGAGTGGTAGAAGTCATCACAGAAAGTGTCATTGAGATTCAGGGAACTCTCAAAAGCACTACTGGCAATGTTGGGATTGCGCACAATAACCAAGATTTCCCTGGACCACAGGATATGTCTGAGAGTACCCAAGGCCTAACAGAGAAGGATATGCAGTATGAGGCTGAGAGTTCAGAGTTGGGCAGACCTGCAGCCACCAGCGAAGCTACTGAAGACGTGATGGCTCATACACCATCTCATCCATATCACATCCATCCTCTGCAAAATATTGATTCCTACCAATCACATCCTGATGACACGCCTGCGGAGCCAGCAGCAGTTTCCTCATCCCTGGAACAATCGACTGGAGTCACGGAAGCAGAAGACTCGCCAAGTTCCTCATTCAATAGTTCCCTGCTGCCTCCGGATACCAATGCGACGTACATGGGAAAATTTGAACCAACCCCGGGAAAACCTAGTGATAAAATTAGAAAGATCGTTGCTAAGAAAAATAAGACCCTGAGAGAAAGAGACCTGGTTTCTGCTCTCTTTGGGACTGCTTTGAAGAGTCCTGTCAGTGTTGCATTCAAATGTTCATCATCCGAGGTGAGTACTGACACTCGGCATGCTAGTACTGGTGCCATCAGAGGGGAACATAGAGATGCAGTCTCACAGAGTGACAAACCGGGTAGTGATATCAGTGCCGCATTGGCACAGATGCACCCAACCAAGGAGGAAGACTGTATCTATGATGGTCAGAGTCCTTACAGTCCATCTTATCCCACAGAAGATATGAATTTATTTTCTGAGGAGTATGTGACAGAAGCTGAACCAACCAGGAAGAATGGGGTAATCTCTACAGCATCTGGAGATGAATGTCAGAATAATACTGATTGTCAAGATCTTCAACCAAGTGATTCCATTGCTGAAACTCTCCATCCTGGCAGGAGAGAGTTTCTCAAGCCTGGTGAAAGGAAGAGCATAGAGGGCCAAATGACTGAGACAGATGTTTCAACCCCAGAGGTATGGAAAATGTTGGACCAGCCCCTACACAAGGATAATCAGACTGAAATGGAGAAGGTGTGTAATTCAAGATGTTTACACAGGAAACACTTGCCTTTGAAGAAAGCACTGCTGTCTAGAACTGGGGACTGGGAATGTATAACTGAGGTGGATGAGAAAAGAGATGACGTGTCTCCAAATCAGCAGATGTCATATCTTAGGAGTATTGGGGAAGAGACGGCACAACACAGCCTCGAAGATGTGGATGTGAGCATCTCAACCCCTGAGATACTGAGAATGCTGGATGAACCACTGGAGAGAAGCAAACAGGTGATATCAGGTCTTCCAGAGAAGAACACAATGCCACCAAGAGAGGTTTTATTCACCATGCAAATGACCAACAGCATTCAACCAAATGCCAAGGATTCAGATAAAACTGACCGAAAGGGTATAAGCAACTCGATCGCTGCGAAGGAAGTCGGCATAGCAATGCAAACTCCATGCATCATGTCAATAGACAATGCTGAAACTGAGAGAAGAGAAACAAGTGGGAAGGATCAGAGTGAAAGCAGATCAGCTAGTGGTGCTAGCAAGTGGCGATCATATGAGTTCACTAAATGGAGGCCAATTGAGAAGAGATCAAAAGGAAAGAAGTTGAAGCTGAAGAAAGTCCGACATAAGAGTGGAAGCGGCCCTACAGGTGGTGAGATGCAGTTGTTGAAGACCCTTGAAGAGTTAGCTGCCAAACTCTCCATTTGTTCAGTTGAACCTCCTACTGGACCTGAAGAGTTGCAAGGATCTGTGACACCTCAGAGGCATGAACCTGTGTTCAAATGTCCACCTAAGCCTAGGTGTGGTGTGTCACCTCGTATGTTACCATTCAAGAAGGACTACACCGCTTCATTGGCTAGTGCATCTATACCTGCTGTCGATCGGAATGTGTTTGGTGCATACATCCCAAGGGAAACCACAGTGACTGCAAGAGATGAAGAGACAAGGAATTTGACAGCAGGAAAAAACTCCAAGCAAAAAAGGGGGGCTAAGAATGCACCACGTTCTAAAAGGCTTCTGAGGGCAACATCCTTTGTTGTCCCAAGGGGAAGAGCAAAGAGTAAACAGATCAAACGGGTACAGCAAAGTACTTCAAAACAGAAATCCCAGATGCCTAAACTTGATGGGGAGGAGAAAACCAAGTTACCTTCACCTCCACCAGCCATGAGTCATCTGCAACATTTCCCCATGATGCTTGGGAGGATCCCTGGACCCTACTGGCCTCTCTTCAGCTACACCATTCATCACCAGTATTCGTATTTTCCATATTCCATGCCAATGGTTCATTCTCATCTGAGAAACCATTTTCTGCCGCAGCCAAATATCCACTGCCAGCAAATTCCACCAGGACCTACACCTACAGTTGACAAAGCTTCTAGCGAAGAGAGGGAGTTAACATCCACTTCCTGCAAGGGTGTCTTTGAGACACCTGAAGACCTACCTGCAAAGAGCTCTGACATTCCTGTTGAGGATCCAGGTATTGATTCGGTTAGATTTGACTCTAGTGGTGGTACAAGGCAAAGTATGGATGGACCTGAGTGTCTCGGAAGTAAAGTGGCGAAGCAATCATCAGAAACTCACATCTCTGATGCAGTAGCTACTCCAACAGATTCAGTGCTTTTGCAGCCCTGGCAAAGGAATGCTTCATTTGAACCCAAAGATGCATCAACGCCTACTCTTCCTGAAAAGATGAAGCCATGCTTCACCAAGGGGAATGTTAAAGTCCCACGTGGTACAAGGCCTTTGAAGGATAAACTGTCCAAGATAGACTCTGACACAGATATCAGAGAGAACTCATCTTCAACTCTTCCAGATGATGATCAGATGGAAACATCCAACCCTCCATTAAGGAATGGTGTGTCCGCATCAACTATCGTATCTGGAATTATGGGGAGTAGGGCATGCCCCAACGATAGTAAGATTACCATCAGCGAAGAGATGAGCTTGCAGGCACCTGCCAAAGCTCTTCTTGCTAATACCTCTGAAATGACAGATGAAGAATCCGGTCGAACTGGTCCTACTTTGAGCTCCGGCTTGCAAACGATCCAAAGTGAGAGTGTGACAATGGAGGTCTCAAATTCAGGTTGCAAAAAAACAAGAAAAAGACACAGGCACAACAAACCACGGAAAGTGAAAAGGCCCAAGAAAAAGAAAGCTAAAAGAAAGATATCACATTTGTTGGAGGATGAAATCTTACATAAGATTCAGTTGCTTCGTAAAGCATCGTCCAACCCTTCTTCGTTGGAGTCGAGTAACTTTCCTCTGGAGGAAGACATTGTTGACATGCCCTTTACCCCATTAGCACTTGAACCCATATCATCAGAGGATAACAACGAAGTAGGCACAGAGACTGCCTTCAGGGATGGATTGTCACAACGTGCTGCTTCGCCGCCACCAGGAAATGCTGCTCACGAAATTGCACCTCCTGATGAACAATCACCAAAATTAGACCATCTTGCAGTCACATCTTCTGGCAGGAGTGATCATTTGAAGGAATACATTGATACCCAGAATGATGATGCCTCACCTTCCACTGCTAAGTCTGGTGCAACTTTGGAAGACAACAGTGGTGCTCAAACTCTGTCAATGGACTCCACTCTTCAAGCAACAAGCATGGAAACTTCTGATATACTTACTATAGTCGCACATTCTGAGCAAGAATCTTGTGCATTTTCCCAAGATGTCAAAATGGATGCAGATAAGCCTCTTAAGAGAACTGATGCCACTGCTGCTAGTGAAATTGATGCATTGCATGTAGAGCGGACTGATACCATTGTCAACACTTCCTTAGATTCTACCAATACCATCATTTATAGCTATCCCACTGAGGATGATGATGAATGCCTTGACCTATCTCCGGATGAGCCAGTCAATGGGAAGGAATCTTTCAATGGAGACAGCAAGGCTCGATCTAGTGTAAATCATATTACACAGTGTGGAGAGTCATGCATTCCTGAAACTACTGGAGCCACACTATGTGGACAGGATGTAACCATTATCTACGCATCATCAGAGGATATGGATGGGCCTCCCAAGGAAATTGATGCTGCCTCTGCTAGTGAAATTGATGGATTGACTGCAGAGCTGCCTGATACCATTGAGAACAGTTCCTCAGATTCTAACAAGACCATTGTTTATGGCTTCCCCATCGAGGAGGATGGTGACGGTCTTGAGCTATCTTCAGATATGCTAGCTAATGCCAAAGGATTTTCCGATGGACATGCCAAACAGGATGCAACCATTGTCAACACATCACCAGAGATCAAGATGAAAAACTTGATTCTAATCGTTGCGAAATGTGATCAGAAGCCAAATGGTTCATTCCATAGTGATGATTCCAGAAGAAAGATTGATTTAGAGGGAGATAGCACCGAAGATGTCCCTGATCATAAAGCTTCTGGAGTTGTTCAATCGAAGCCGTCATGTTCCAAAGAGAACATAGAGGTCATAGATCTTTCAATCAACTTGGTGGATGGTGAGGATGACTCCAATGAAGATGACACCCCTTGTCTTGATGAAGAACTGGCAGGAGACATGATGTTAAAATCATCAACTACAATGATAAGTGCTGACGAAAAAGGGAAGGAGATTGATGCAGATGTTGGAGTAAGACCTGACCAAGAACAACCTGGGCGATGTGACACTCCATGCCTTGATGAAGATGGTAATGCAACCAGTAAAACCCAGCCATCTGATGTGGCGGCAAAGACTTCCTCAAAAGAGCAGCTGCAAGATTGTGTGAAGAAGCTATCTTTTTTGGATGAATATATGGAGGATATCAATGATATCAGTTTGGCTGAAGATGACACAGCTAGTGAAGAGGATGTGAGACCGAATACACCATGTCTTGATGAGAATGTTGCTGGGAATCAAGATCCTGAAGGCAAATCTCCTGATAAGCAAGTTCATTCTGCAATAACGGATGCCAAGGAAAAGGGCATACCGCTTGCTCATCATAATGCTGTGATGTTGCAAAAACAGAACAGCATTCCAAATCTTGCAAGGTCTTCAAGAAGGAAGCCCAATGATAGGGGTTTTGTGGCTGGAGATGAAGAGGGGTGGCTCTCGCTTGGTGATGATGGCTCAATGGATGAGTTTCTGGACAAGGAAGGCTGTTTGGATATTTGCAAACCTGCGAGTACAACGTCTCAGAAATCTTCCAAATCGAAAGTGCCTAAATGTGTTGGCAATTTCAAACAGAACAAGGTGCCATCTAAAGAAACAAAGAAGACTGTTAAAACGACCCAAAAGATAAGTGACATGACTGCAAAGAAGGGAAGCATCAAGAAAGCTCATAAAAAGAAGAATCGGTCTGATCATGGTGTAGCAAAGCCGAGCGATCGTATTGTCTTTTCTAAGAAGAAGACACCTGAACAGAGGAGAGTTGTGCAACTGAAATCACCTGAATTTGTCGAATGCAGCAGCAGAAATGTGTTGTTGAAATCTGAGGATTCAAAGGAGAGCAAACAAAAAAAGGTTTCCAGTAAGAATGCACCAGCTGGCCATGTGGTAACAAAAGATAGGTCTGGAGAAGTCAAACAACAGAGAAGCTTGAAATATATGGGGCAACAGCCTCAAAATGATAGGGATGGCCACTTAGGCAAACTAAAGACGGTGAAACAGGCCATCAGAGATGCAAAGATCAGAAATGTATGCACACCGTTACATAACAATGATTTGGCAACTGATAAAGCACAAAGAAAATCAGTCCTTGATAGACTTGGGAGTCCAGTGAAGAAATCTAGAAGGGTGGTAAAAATTGTCTCAACTTCAGGAAAGACAGGCGGTCTGAAGAAGAATGTTAGGCCACCGAAAGATGAAGAGGGGCGGGCCAGACCTGAGAAGAGGAAAGTTGAGATATGTTCACCCAGCAAAAAATATGCCAAGCTTTCCTTCTTGCCAGGCTCAGACTTCACAGGTTTCCAGATTCCTAAGATATCGAAAGTTGCCCACGAGAAAAAGAACTGCCTGGCTTCAGCTGCTGTTGATCTGACGAAACAGCCTGCTAAAGTCGACTCGACAAAGTCCGAAATCAGTGACCAGTTAGATTCTGAACAATCCACTCTGGAGCCGAGGATTGAGCCAGCTGTCGATGCATCTTCAAAAGGTATCCAACCGAATGTTGTTGAACAGTGGAAGAAATATGAACAGATGAAGACCCCCCAACGTGACCTGCAAGGTGATAAGATATCTCCCGCTAATGCCAAGAACCTCCAGAACATCTCTGAAGTGACCACTCCAGCTCGACAAACAAGCAGCTGGGAGGTCATTGATGAAATTGGACCATCCCCTACATTTGTGAAGCCCCTCATACAGTTGGATGAAGATGTCACTGCTACCAAGAATGCTGTTTCTATTGATGATAATAACAATCTGAAAGATACTGCTCTGCCTAAAGAAGTAATTTCAGATGCCAGTATTAAGGGTCTTCAGCCAAATGCAAGACATCCACAAATAATCCATGGTTTGAAGGATGGTGGGATGCCTCAGAGTGGCTCTGGAGTGCAGGGTGCAGAGGAACCATTGAGTGGAGGTGCTGGGCGAACTAGAGTAGTACGATTAGTAGATCGATCATCCATCCCAGTGGGGAACGCTGAGCTAATTCCAAGCTCTTCCAGCTCTGGAGAGTCTCCAAAGAATGAGGAAAATACCCTGGATGATGCTCGAGGACATGTCAAAGATACACCCATCCAGAATAGCGAACATACCAAGAGTGTACAGGCAACGGAGAGAACAATCACAGAGACAGAAGTACATCAGGGTAAAGCACAAAGTGCTGTCAACGTGCAGGAGAAGCTGACGGAAGGCTCAATAAATGGGAAAGGCATGCAGGCTATACTTGCAGAGATTACTGATCGAAACATTTCTGCATCTAATACTGTTGACAGCAAAGTTGGTGGTTCGAAAGACCTGCAAGATGACTCCCTCAAGAGAAATGCTGAGCACACCCGGAATGGGGAGGTTAGTGAAAGAAGAGTTGGAGTCACAGAAAGGAAGATGAAGAGTCCAGATAAAAAGCCAAAAACCAGTCCATCCAAAGATAAGATGAAATGTTCTCCTAAGGGAAACAACGCCAAAGATTTGAGGAAGATAAGGGAAGCACTGATCACCAAACACAGCAGCAAAGCATTGTCGAGAGGTAGGAAACGCTTCCACCCATATGTAGCATCTAAGATAAAGGCCGCTAGTCTCGTCCATTTCAGGAGGTTATTCATCCCCAGGATGGACGAACTGATGTGGAACCACAACTTGTTGATATATCGGGCAGAAGGCCAGCCAGCGAGAGACATCTTCAGTACCCCCAACACTGCCCCCGGGAGATTTGCTTCACTCGGCGAGCTGCGACACCAGGACAGTCTCCTGAAGAACACGGAGGAAATGGAACCAAAGTACAAGCCGGAGGCCGTCCCAAGTACGAGACGAGACCAAGTGAGGACTCTGGATGGGAATATACTCAAGCTGGCAGCTACTGCAGGCACTGTGCAAGACCTATTGGAGCTCGATAATTTGGTGTACCCACATCAGGTTAGTGTTTCATTGTTAATTGGTGGAAATTATTGTTTTTGTTTCGCTCACCCGGGCCATACGGCTAGGTGATCATGCAGGTCTGTCTATTCCATCAATCCATCCATCTCAATTTGCTACCAATTGTGCAGTGATTGATGGATCATGATGAAACTTGGTCACGATAGTCACCAAATGAAGGGTCATCTGGGGTGTTCACAAAGTTGAGGTCAAAGGTCATGTAAGGGTCAATTCCTACCATATTGTCACAATACCCAAAATGCTCCTCCTACAGTTCAAATGAGGTGATCATGGAGATTGGTCACTATTATCAGGGGGCCAACACTACCTACAGGGTGTTTAGGGATTTGAGGTCATCTAGCGGGTCATTTTGGCCAGAATGGTCATATCGAGGGTGATGGTAATGATTATTCATACATGACCAGTAGTATATACAGGTTGTTCATAGTCAAAGGTCATCCAGTGGTCAAGTGGCACCTTGTACGGAATAGACTGGATGTTAATGAAAGTTGGTCAGTATTATCATTGACCAATGGTACATATTAAATGTTCAGGAACTCATGGTCAAGGGACA
>JAODTT010044970.1:0-10199 GCA_025400115.1 Pentamera pediparva
GTTTGACGGCTTGCATACATTTTTCTGGAAGGCAATATCGTCTCGTGATGTGTATATGATTTTTTCGCCATTCGCAACCATACAATATTGCCTGTTTAGGCCTGTATGTCTGCGGGGAACATCGACTCATGTGTTCGTCCTCCATACAGGGATTGGTTGTGCTGTGGGAATCTTGCCAGTTCAGGGTTGATCGTAGTTGTGAGTGCGTTCCGGCGGATCGTCCCGTGAAATCCGCCCTCTATGGTCTGTCCGCCCTCTATGATCTGTCCACCATGTGACCTGTTTGCCACGCCCTTGAAACTTGACCTCGAAAATTGGCCTTGACCTTCTGTTTATGATTAGGTCGATTGCATCCACCAAAAGTAAACACAGTCGATGAGGGGCCAATCGAGCACTGCTTGTTTTACAGTATTAGTCTTGGCACTGTGCTCGCTCTTCCCGCATGTTATTATATCCCGCGATACGAGTGGTGTCGGGGGTATCAGGGTTTTTGGTGTACGTGTAGCTGCTGCCGTCCCCGCCGCTGTCCCCGCGCCTTCCCGGCCGCCCTCAGAAACTCAATAAGCGTGAGCGCAATACCTATCTAATGCAATGTCCGATTGACTCGACACTTGGCACACATGTCCGTCCCTAAGAAATCTCGGATGAATTCGAAAGTGGGCGTCGCCGCTATGCTAGGTCCGCTAATTTGCATGATCCATGCGGTTTAGGTCTGATCGAGACGAAACTTGGTGGATGGGGGACTACAGATGGTCCCGACAGAAGTGGAGTTCATTTCGAGGTCGAATTTGCTTATTCTATGCGATTTGTTAGAAAAAAAATCCGTCGGAGTCGAACATAACTTGGCCCATGTATACTACCTTAGCTCCCGGATAGAGTGGAGGTCATTATGAGGTCGAATTGGGCATACTTTATGCGACAACCTTGAAGGATGTGTTTTTTGCACTTTGCAGACAAGCTATTCTTCTGGCCGCCACCACCTTGTGGAATGGATACCCTTTGATATCAAATTAGTTTGACACTGTCCCCACGTGGACGCTTTACCCGCCAACACATTTGTAGGTTTCCATGAGTCCAGTAGGGGTGCATTCTCCGTAAAAGCTGCAAGATGTGTTTGTTCGCTTTCCGCGTTCACATGGCTGTTATTTCGATGATTGCGCCTCTGCGCATAACAATGCTGCTGCATCTCCCTCGATTATCTTCCGATCGGACCGAATTTTACGAACAATGCCGTTATTGAGTGACTTTCGTCAGTGCCAGCCTCATGCTTCGTTCGTAATCGTGAGAGAAACACGATGTAGGTGGGATTGTCCAGAACCTCTAAATTCATTGTTGGATATAGTACGGTCCTCACACTGCGAGAGAACCGTTCCAGTACAATGTTACACAAACTAATTATATTTGAACATGATCATGTATATATGCAAATTCTAATTGAGTTTCACACATATTTATGCATAATGACGGTGAGTTGTCAGGATTTGTGAGGCGAGCCGCAGAGAAAGAACACATGACACAGGGGTGTAATACTTACGTACTGCAGTGGCAGACACAGCACGGTCTAGGTTGACATGAGTCATGCCCACAATGGCAGCTACATATTCTACTTGTGTATATATGTTGGCAATCCAGTGGATAGGAGCTCACTAAAGGACTGAGATGAAAACTGGATTTCTCCATGCCCACCTCACTTCCCACATCCTCGTTTGCAACTAGGATAATAGTACGAATGTCCTCAGGTTGCTCGTGGATGGTGAGGCACAGTTTGCCTGTTTTCCTACCGTCATTTGTGTTCCTTTCGTACATTTGGCAGGCCTTCCAGTGGACGAATCTATTGTCGTGTTGGCACGACACCTGGTGGTTCTGGGGCAACAATCGGGACAGCCTCGTAATTGCTGATGGTTTGTGTATCTCTCTAGGTACCTTATGGAGTTAATGGGGGAAGGTCAGGCCCAGGCCTGATTACTTGGTCATGGCAGCTGGCTAATTGTCTTCTGAGTTTTCTTCTAATCCGGCAATAATAGTCATGAGTGACTTAATTCACAGGCTCTATAGTACAATTCTCATTATAGTACTGCTGATGTTTCTGAGCTGCTAAATGCACATACTGCTTTTGTGGCCAACACAGTATAATTGTCACCTGACTGTTATGACAAATAATGCAATTCTAATCTGATATGTATGTTGTACATGTATTAGCACGGGGACCAGCTATATCAGTTCTTATGATATCAAGTTAGAAGGCTGTAACCTTGTTTGCATAAGTGCTGACATCAAAATGACCAGGGTTCCTCAATGAGCCTCATTTGGTTCCTGAACCCGTAGCAATCGAATCGAGTGACATTCTTGTACTGTGACGCTGATCAGCATCCGATGATTTTTCTCTCATTATTTCAGGAGTTTGTTGGTATTCAACAGGGAAGAGCAGCAGTTCACCCATTATGACTCCATGAACCGAAGTAACACACAGGAGGCCAAACAGCTACTTCTGCAATTACAGCCTCTCCTGACAGGTACCTAGTGATGTTTATGACTATGCGAGCTACAGCACACAAAGCCCAACGATCTATACTGGAGCTCATATGCACTGACCCTGTGCTATTGTGCATGATTCGCCTGACAGTCGAAATACTGTGCCACGGTTTCCTTTTGAAATTTCGATGGTCTGTCCTTGCTTGCTTCTGGTACAATCTGTGTTTGCTGTGTTTGTATAAGAATCAATTAACAAGATGTTTTCAAGTATGCGGTAGGCAAGTTGCTCTAAACCTCCAAGTTCTCCTGGTCAGGTTTTGTTATCAGCTCTCATCAGGGTAATGTTCTGAGATGCCGGGATGGTGAAAATTTACCGCCGGTGTTATGGTCCAGAGACACCTCGAATTTACCCATGTGTCATACATTGGTATATATATCTACCGCAATGCAAGTTGGCACAACCGTTTTGGGTGCATAATGTACTGAATGCACTTTTGCACCCTCTCTGACCCTGAGCTGTGTGGGGCTCCAAAATAAAACCACATAACCCCACCTGACCAAGCGACGTTCTTTAAAATTTTTGCCAGTGACTGCTCGTCGGCTAGGAAACTGACAGGTTTCATTCTGTTTGATTCGGGCTGTTGAATTCAAACAGTCACTTTCGCAAACAATTATATTGTGTACTACCTACTACTATGTAAGTGGTAATGTCCTAGCTGAAGAAGTATCACCAGGTCTAAAAGCACAACTGGAAACAAATCCATAGAGAAAATTGTGATGTTCACCGATTGACTGCCTTATCTCTGAGGTTATTCATTCGTCACAAGATTGAAGACATCTTTTACACATTTGTATCACTGTATTGTTAAACGTTATTCATTTCGAATGAATTAATGTAATATTTACTCTTTCTTCTTCCTTCAGAAACTGGTATGGCCAATTTCTCTGAGGCTTCTTGTCCCCAGCAGAGTAATGGTATGTTCTTCCCTTGTTGGCCAACTCATTGGTGTTGGCCCAATTGAACTAAATGAAAACACATGGGATTTTTTTCATTTCAATATTTGCTAAACATTCTAATATTGAGGTGGGAAAACAAAATATGATGTTGTTGAGTCTACTCTCCAAGAGTATCCTGCTGCCATTGTGTGCATTATGCTTGGTACAGTGTGAGCGACAGATTGAGTAGGGAATCCAGTTCTTCACGAGCTAAAAAGGACAATGGGCCTGACCCGGCTAGTTAGACCAGATGGTTACGCAATAAGGCATGAAACTCCATTTAGGTCTAACACTGACACAAGATGATCATTCACTGATCCAATATTAATATTTCTTCGCTTAAATGCGCATCATTCTGCATTGAACACATTTTTATGCATTCATATAGAATTGTCATTCAGTGGGAGCACAACATACGTGTTTTCGCCAACCTTGTTTGAAGGATTAGTCGGTAAACCAAACTGTTTACATGGCCAGAGACTTCCATATGCTGTCCCATAAGCTACATACACCACCTTATTCCATTAGTGAATGATTATCAAGAAGGTTCATGAGCTAGATGAGCTGTCATGATGAGAGGTCAGTACGCTTATTCCAGATCAGTAATCTCCTAAATTGGGCCGTGGTCACCGGGGCATAATTTGAGGCCCAAATGATGACCACCTGTGTGGTCGAGTGGCTAGATCATCAAACCAGCAGCGGGAATGGTTGAATTCGGGGTCAGACAAACTCGATCTAAAATGTAGGGAAACAGCCCAGTGACCTGGAAATATACAAAAAACTTGGGCGTTCAGATTTGAGAAAACATGAATAGAATATCCATCGTGAAACACTATCTAATACTAGCTTTGGTAGTCCACAGGTAATAGTCCAAAAGTTGGTGATTTGGTATAGTGGAAAAAGATGACCGCCGACTATATTATCCAAATATGTTCCAGGCGTCAGCCACTTTAGTTCCCGGCATTCCACATACTGGAATCAAATAAAACATTAATTGTTGCCTGCTGGAAGTTGACTGGTAATTCGTACCAGGCTTTTCATCTGGTGACTTTCGAATTCATGAAACTCACAAACTACTTCACTAATTCCATATTCCATGAAAATAATATCAACTTCAGCACAAAACGAAGTAAAAATTAATATACAATTACTTTCTGTTTGGTTTTCTGTTATGGTCATTAGTTGCACCTGGTTGCTGGAAAAATAGGATCCTGACTCTATCTCACTCAGCCCAATACTCCTATGATCCATGAAAATAGTGTCAGCCTCATGTTACTTTCCGAGCCTATGAACACAAAATGGAGTAAAAATAGTTGAGGACTCTCTCTTTGGTTTGCGTAGGTTTTGATTGCGGTCTTTTCGTTATCGCCTTCGCTGAATATCTCTGTGGGAAGTACACCTGTGGGGAGACAGCTCCAATGCGGGCAGCAGTGACACAAGGGGCCGTATCCGAGAAAAGGCGAGAACTCAAGAGGATCATCGAGGAAATGTCCAAGACTGACAGATGGTGAGAACATTTAAGTTGTAATCATCAGTGGCTCAATAGAGAAGTTCAGTGAAGAAAGAACCCGTGGACGTACTGTCTGCAAGATAAAACTAGATAAACTAAAGACATTCCTTTGGACACTCACTCATGGGAGCACATGCCTGCTTGTCACCTTCACCCGCTGCTTCTGATTACCTGGCCTCCACCGGGCAAGGGACCAGGCCTGGGCCTGGCTCATCCCACCTAACTCCTTGAGGTACCCGCGAAGCTGCGCCGATCATCATCTATGTGGCCGTCCCGGCGGCCGGTCCAGCCTGTACTGACAGAACATGGTGGGCAGCGTCGTCTGCCGGTAACACGCCTTATGCCCACGAAAGCACAGTTGGCGCTCACGAGTCGGGCAACCAACCCACATATTGGTAATCAAGGATGCGTTGAAGTGAGATAGTCAATAAAGAGTCGGGTCTCTGCCTTGATCCAACAGTGTGCTTCCACACCTTAAGCCGATGCTGTGATGAAACCGCCAACCACTTCTGCATTCCGAATCAGATAATTCCTGTGTTCTGTGCTTGTTCCAGGCGTGCACTGAAGGGAACCAGTATGTACTGTATGCCTTTCTGATCGCTTGCAGGAACATTGGCTCATTCCATACACGGCTTCATTTCAACAACGAAACATAAAAATAGTTTTTTTTATTTCTGGTATATATTTAGAAAAGAGTTTATATATAACTATGTATTTGTATATATGATAATATGTATTTTGTTATAGTTTCACAAAATCACACTGTAAATTATTGATTGTTATTTGCTACTCTATATACTTCCAATTCATATAAAACCCCATTCAGGGACAATAGTACTTAACATAATCAATTGGATAGTGTGCACACCTGACAGTAGCCGGCTGATAGGAAACAGCTCCTACACCTCCATGTATATATCAACCATATTGCTGTTTTCGGCCGAATATACCCATTCATATTTCCCATTCATCCTTCACTTTCCACCTTCACCTGCCTAAATACATGAAACGCTGATGACCTAGCAAATGTAAAAAACACCTCATTATTCTATGAAGTAACACAAGACACTTATCGGAGAAAATCCGCAGTATTCAGTGCAATTCATTGCAGACTGAGGACCACAGAAGAAGAAAAGAAACATGAGGTATCTGCCCGCAGATATCCGTGGTCACACACACACTTAATTGAAATAATGGTCACTTAACTGCACCGTTTTCAGATCCAGCTTGATGGATAGTTTGAGTCAGTTTGGGCCGATCTTGTCCACGTCATGCACACCTCACATATATCTCATCTCTGAGGCTAGGATGGATTCCATAGCCAAGTGGTTAGAGAATCTGATTTGGAGTTGGGTCGGCGTTTCGGAACTTCGGTTTAAGTCATTTTACAGATTCTATGGAAAGGCACTCTGCTATGGCTCCGCAGCTGGGGATCAGTCAGTTCAGTCAGGGTTTGATAGTTAACTTCCTGCAACTAAATGAAGATCCCGTTATATCCGCGTGTGTTCTAGTCTTCGTTATGGTCTTGACCAAAAGTGAATTTTCATAGTGCTGTTTGCTTCTCTTGTCATTCGGGAATTTTTTTTTCAGAAGAATGGTGACGACGGGGCTATTCTTCGTCGAAAGCTGGACTGACAAGGGTGAGTTCTTTGCATTGGTGTTTGATTTTCTCTTGAAGCAAGTTGCTGAAACCTTGCCTATGTAGTATTAACATGAGAATAGTGGAACAGGCTTGTGACCTGACCCGATTCCAAGACTGCTCTTGCTGAGTCATGCCACCTAAATGGATGATAACTGTACCAGCGCAACTGCTAGCAACGAAGATAACCTGTCCTGATCCTATCATCCTGCTGCTTCTCATCGTCTTAAAATGAGTGATACTATTTACTGTAGCATACAATCATTGTCTTTCAGTCTCTCTCACTAACATCATTGACATCGAGGTGAATTTTCATTTCATGGCAGAACTGCTATACTGTAATTGTCAAACTTGTACCAAGGATCGAATGAACGGTCCAGAGTCATGTTTGACTGAACGTCGAGTCGATACTGTCTTAGACCCAGTGGGAGTCGAAAAATTATGGTTTATCTTCATTCTTCAACCCCAAAATTGAAAAAACACGAAAACATAAGAGATGCGTTTATCTCTAGGTATATATCCTAAACAGTCAAGGCAACTTTTACGTTAGTTTGATTGAACGCCACTATAAGATGGTATTCGATGAGTACTTCACGTGCATCGTTTTTGTGCCTGAGATCGCGTACACTGGAGGCGCGCTACAAATCGCATACACAGAGCCATTTCTGTATATGTAGGGTTATGTGCGTACAATCATTGCCTGCTATTAAATCCGTACATGCAATGACCTTGCGTTCACTCAAGATGCAGCAAAACAAGTGATCATTCCATTGTTGCTAGTGTCACCATGAACGTCAGTTGTGCAAAAATAACGGATGTATAGCTGGAGCCAGGCAATCGGCCCATCATAATCCAGTGTATGCAATAATGGATAGCTGGAGAGTAGAATTGGTTGGTAATGAGCAGGTTGTAAAATTGTCTCTTTCATTTTAGTGAGTATTCAGCATCATTTCACTTTGGCGAACCTTCTACGAAAAGTATAATCTCAAATATCATGAGTAATCATGTCGATGTTCTAATCCTAGTATTAAATAGTGAGCTTTCACTTCTGATTTCTTTACTTTGGTTCGCAGGCTGCGTCCAGTAACTCTTGTCTTATTTGACGATCGTATCACTACACTTAACTGAGGCTGTTATGTGGAGAACCTGATAGAAAATGAGACTGGAAATATATGGCTTCACGTAAGCTGGTATTGTTAACGGAACAAAGCAATTCATGACCCGGATACTCCTAAGGGAAGAGTAACCATTCATTATCTCATTCAATCACAATTCATTCACAATTCATTCATCCACAGCGAAGATATGTCTTCAAATGATTGACACTCGTCAGCACATCATTCCACCACGTAATGAATGGTGCACGGGGAAAGCAATATATCCCGTCCTGTATTACTGTGCGCTGCCTGTCTAGAGAGACAGGCAGTACATTGCCTTAGGTTGACCCAATTTTCATTCCATCAGGTGATGTCTAAGTTTTCCCTCAAGGTCTCAGCAGCTAGTCACTGTACTGTAATTGATTCGCTTAGACATGAAGCGGTTATTGTCTGTTGCCCTCAGCTAATTTGATATAAATTGATCATAGCGGCGATGTTATCACTCATGCCAAAAATGATGGCAATATTGACATTTTGCAGTGTTTTTTCTGTCAGTCGAGTAGTGGCTAATGTTAACGCTCGATTTATTCTCAGTAACTGATTTCCATTAGAGAGGACTGTGTCTATATATCTCTAAGCAAACATTATCTCGCATTCAATTCCCATGCATGCAATATTGCGAACCGCAATATTGAATACTCAAGGAATCTATTCCTTCACTCGAAATGCATGTCCTTTTTATGTCAGAACTTTGGTCACTGGTGTAATTAGTTTCCAGTCAATGAGTTGATTCAACAACTTTATTGCCTGTTGAAGGTTCCATCGCCTGCATTAAAGGCCAAAGGTCAAACTGCAATTCGTAATTGTACACAGAATATGACAGAACAATCTCAGTCATTACTTTTCAAATCTCACTTTCCATTTTCCTGTTATCAAGATGCAAAATCTCAGCATTCAGTGTGTAGAGTCCATGGGCGACCTTCTCATCGTCCCCCCCCCCATGACGTCATCGATTCAAAAAAGTAAATTGGAATAACTCAGCAATGCAGCATGCTAGAATCTCCAAATTTGGGGTGTGGGGTTTCACATGCCCTCTTTCCACCCATGCTAGTTTGGAAGGCAATCTGTTACATGACCTTTGGCCTTCAAACTGGCCAGTCTGTCTGGTGATATGAGACATTATCGGTCTGAAAATAGAGATCTCTCACCTTCGTTAGACACTTGTTGGTTTTGTCCCACTCATTCCGTACAGCCAAGGCAGCTGCCAGATCGGATCACTCACTCAATCTGGTCTGTATGTATTGTGGTATGATACATCATCATAGCCACCCATAGAGATCTCTCACCTTTATTAGACACTTGTTGGTTTCATCCCGCTCATTCCATATGGCCAAGGCAGTGACCAGATCGTCTCAATCACACAATCTGACGTGTCAGTCAGTGTCGTCTGTTTGGTTATATAGGACATCATCAAAGCCACACATACAAATCTCTCACCTTTATTACACACTTGCTGGTTTATCCCACTCACACCATACAGCCGGAACAGAAGCCAAATTGCCTCACTCACTCAATCTGGTCTGTCTGTATGGTGATATAGGGCATAATCATAGCCACATAGGTGTCTCCTACCTTCATCAGACACTTGTGAGCTCCATCCCACTCATTCCATATGGCTGGGACAGAAGCCAGATTGTCTCACTCACTCAATCTGGTCTGTTTGTATGGTGATAAAGGACATTATCATAGCCACATATAGGCGTCTCCCACCTTCATCAGACACTTGTGGGTTTCATCCCACTGATTCCATATGGCCGGGACAGAAGCCAGATTCATCTCACTCACTCAATCTGGTCTGTCTGTATGGTGATATGAGACATCATAGCCATGCATAGGCATCTCCCACCTCCATCAGACACTTGTGAGTTATATCCCACTCATTCCATATGGCCGGGACTGAAGCCAGATTGTATATCTCACTCACTCAATATTGTGTGTCTGTATGGTGATATGAGACATTATCATAGCCATCTCTCACCTCCATCAGACACTTGTGGGTTTCATCTCACTCATTCCATATGACCAGGACAGTTGCCAGATCGTCTCACTCGCTCAATCTACCCTGTCTTATGCGGTTAATATAAGACATCACAACCATACATAGACTTCTCTCACCTTCATCAGACATTTGCGAGCTTTATCCCATTCATTCCGTATGGCCAAGGCAGCAGCCAGATTGACATAGACAGTTGTCTTGGCACACTCTGGGGTCGTAGGCTGGCTTTGTCTGGCCCTTGAACCCTGTGTTTCCTGGGGCTCATTCCCATCATTTGGAGTGGTGTCTGCCTTGTCTGTCTTCTCCTTTTCTTTCTCTGCGAAACAAGAGAATTATTCATATTCATATATTCATTCATATATTTGTTTCTCCACAATGGCATGTACATGATGATGAGAATTGATAGAACAGTAATTGGAATCGTGGAAG
>JAODTT010045081.1:0-10198 GCA_025400115.1 Pentamera pediparva
GAATGGAGGCATTGTAACAAGGGTGGGAAGTCCTCTGGGTATTGTGGCACTCGTCTGACGATGCTCTAGGCTGGTGGTCTGGCCACCCGTGAATCATCGCTTAGTCTCATTGTCTCAGTGTCCTCGTTTGGAGCTCTGGTGTAATTCCAACTGACTGTAAGAGGTGACTGATATGAAGGATGGTTGATGCTTGGGACGGGAATAACGAGCTGAACTCCATTTCGATGTTACCCCTATATGTACTGAGTTGTTGAGTGGCACAAACTGCGGGAGATGATGCTGCATTGCTCGCATAATTTATCATAACCTGAACTGAGGAACAGAGCTTTGGGTGTTCAGCTGTGAATGCTTCCTGTCTTGATATATCCCAGTTGGACATATACGCTAACAGTTAGTTAGCTTCCAAAAGCTATTCAGTTTGTTCTGGGAGGAAATATTACCATCAGCTTGAGTAACACTGTCAGGTGGACTCAAGGTAATCGTTCTACTGGGGAAACTGTGATGACGTAACTGCGTGCATGACCTTTCTTTGAGGGAACTGTGCTGTGAGAACCTTAAAAGAATATTGTGCATCTCTTGACTTCAACAACTGACCCAGTTTTCCAGTCCATTCATGATTTTATACGTCTGAATGGTGTCTGCCTTTGCCCTTATGTAGAAAGATCCAAATGATGAAATCTGGTCACATACGGCAGGTCACTAATTTCAGAAACGAGTTCGGTGACTCTCCCTCGAACGTTTTCATGTAGTATGTCTTTCTTTAACAGCGGATTCCAAATGATATCCCATACTCACCAGGTTTTCATGGAGAATGACAAACAACTCCCTATTCAAAGATGAAAAAGTTATCCTAGTTAGACATGATCTGCTGTTTGCTTGTCTTCCTGAAAATGTCAGCAATATGATGTGAACATTTCAGAGAAAGGTCAACGCATAATTATTCCACTGATTCACAAGATAACTGATTAACACCTAATACAGAGGACATGAAGTAATCTACCGTAGAATGTCCAGAGCCGAAATGCATGACACATCATTTCTCCATGTTAGAAGGTAATTTACAGGTAAGTATATATCAATGTACCTGATGATAAGTCAGTGTGACCATCTGTTGAGGGTAAAGTTGTAAACCGAAAACGTATACACCCGTACATTGCTGTCTCACTCATGTCCTGTGCTGTCTCCAGCTGGATTTTGAAGATATTCCCGAAGATTAATCCGTACTGTTAACACGTTGATTGCTCACTGTGTAAACGTAGTCTGTACATCTTGTTCGATTGCATAGAAATCATTCTTTGCTGGGACGTTCGGTGTGGTATCTTCATTGGAGTGACAGATGTGTTTGACATTTGCCTTCTCTACCTGATGTGTTCGCTTCAGAAAACACACTTTGAAACATTGTTCAGGAATTAATCAATTTTCTAAGTACTATTCTGACCCCATTTTTTAAACGCTAAGAACCGTGTCAAATTCATTAACGTGCTGAATATCACATATTTATCCGCCAGAATTTGATTCAACTTTATTTCAAACTTGCTGATGAAAGCATAATGATCATAAATAGTGACATATCATACGAACATAAATCAATGGTATTTACAAAAACACGAGACGGGCGTATTAAGGTTAGGGAGTTTGCGATGAAGCTACTGAAAGCTTGTGGAACGCAAACCCCCGGACAAAACACAAAACAAAAGTTCGAATAACATAAGCACAACGTCTACCTACACTACCCTCCCCGTTCCCATACAGTAAATGACGCTCTACAGATTCGGATATCTTTTAAAATTCCGCCTAAAGCCTGACAAAGAAGGATCGGAAGAGTAATCTGGAAGAGTAATACAAAGAGCCGGGCCTGTGTACCTAATAGTACGTTGGGATAGTCTCAATTTACAATAAGGAGTCACGAAGTCGGAATTGTGTCTAGTATTGAAACGCGGAATGTTTCTTCTGAACAAATTGGACATCGAATTGGGTACAGAATAAATAAACGTGTTTCAAAATGAGGACAAGATATTATTTGGAAGAGTAATTATTTCCTGAACACTGTTTTTAGAGACCGTGTAATTATTCCAGAATAATAAATATGATAATTTGACCGCCAAACACATGTTGTGCACCTGGAAATGATAGGTCTTCCATATCAATGTTGAGGGAGCAATATAATGTACCACCATTTCTGCCAGTGAATGTTTCTAAAAACATGGTATCATTGTATCTACTGTAACATATTCTAATGTTATCCTGGCAACAGAAAATGCCATGTGCAAATATCAGGAAATCCTGTGTTCCGTCCCATCTCCGTTTTTTTTTATTGGTGACCCCCTCCCCCGCCATTAGCTACCCTGTTCCCTCTCTCCTCTCTCATTTTACCTCCTGTCTCCTCCTTTATTTGGACATATATTCAGTGCAACGTACCGTTGCTGCTGCTAATAACAACATTGAGTGGAAAGCATTTGTTCACGTTTTTTGAGGTTTTGTGTGTAAACTCCCACAACCAACAGCTAATATTTATTTCCCAGTTTCCTGGCTGAGCGCTGGCCATTACTTCGATCTTTGCTCAAGGACGTGGAAGGTAAGTATTCATTGAATAATTACGAACAAAATCTTGAAAGAGGCAATATCGTCTTGCCACACCCAACGAACAATGGACGATGCCGTTTGCATGACGTCACGACGGAAAACCACCCACGGTATATTGGAACCAACTTTGAATTGACATATCGTAGTGATGATATACCGTACCGAAATCGAATTTCACAAAGACGGTTTTCTTCGTGACGTCATCCAAACGCTGCCGTTTCCTCCCCGCCAGTGGACAACAGGCGATATTGCCTAGGCCTGTATGAATGATGCAACACAAAATTACGTTTACTCTTATTTGGACGGAACAATTTTGAACTACGATTTGTCATAAACATCACAAAAAGACTAAATGCAAAATGATGGGTAATCATAGGTCAACATGGAGCTGTTGAGTAATAACAGTGATTTTCCTCGCAGGCAGAACCGCCCCATGCGTTTGTGGAGCATATATAGTTGATTCAGTTACATTGTGGTCAGCTCCGAAACTTCTGAATATCTGGTTTACTTTGAAGGTCAAGGGTCGTGTAACAGATTAATCTAATCTGGCAGTGATTCATAGCAACTGGACTAAAGTGCCAGAATTGTATAGCTGAGCCTGACCAATAACATATTGAGCCAGACTAGTGGTGTCTTTCCACGACTCAATAGCCGAATGACGTACTCGGACACTAATATTGTTCATGCGGTCCTCGCAATCACAAATTGCATAGGTGTGTCTTCCCATGACTCAACCGCCAATAAAGCATGATTCCTTTTCATGCGGTCCTAACAATACGTTATGCTACAGTCACACGGTCAGATGCGTATGCTGCGGATTTTTTATATTTTATATCCGCAAAAAATCACTTATGATGCTGCGGATAGTTACGGATGACCTCGGATGATTGCAGGTTGCCAACCCCAGAGTAGAACATCCTGACGCGGCATTGAAGGATACGGATCCGTAATGTCCGTAACTATGCGTAATTAACAGTAAAAGATCCGTAATTATACTTAACCCAGTTTACCCAGGAGCATTGCGGACTTTTTACGGAGTTTTCATCCGCGGGAATCTTAAGAGATATTTTGAGATTTTCAAAATATTTCTGCGGATCCTGGCGGATGCTGCGGATTCTGCGGAATAATTACGGATCCATAACGGATAGATACGGATTCTGCGGATTTTTCACGGACAAAAATCCGAAGCGTCCGTAAAATCTGTATATGACCGTTCGACTGTAGCATAAACTCACATATTTCAAAATGCAGCGGATCGCTTTCAAACTTACATAGGGGCCTAGATAAAACAGATTCACACTATAGGACGAAGACCTTACCATCGAAGCGGATTACCAGCGCCGTAAAGTCGCCTACAGCACCGTTTGGGCGCAGTATAGAAGCGCCCCCGGAAGCGGTTTCGCCTAATTTCTTGCAGGGTATATTCGTTTATGAGAAATGAAAAGTTCACTGTAGTTCGTTTCGTCATGATGATGAGAAGTTATGTTTTGATATAGTCATACAGTACTACGTGGGATGCTTCGCGGTTTTGAAGTTAATATGTAATGATACTCGGTGGCCATTCCTAAATGATTATGTGATAATTATACATTCCTATTTTCTCAGGTGGATGACCTGGATACCATCAGGGAGAGCTGCGGTCTTGGAGTAGTGATCTACCAGCAGTGTAGCAGTCACATGCACCAGCTACAAGTGCGCTTTCTGACAGTGGCCTCACAGAATAACGTGAGTTATTCTCTCATGTTGCTCTATCGACAAAAGGAAGATAACTGGTATCAAACCCAACACCAGGAGTAACAAATATAGGGCCCTCGTAGCTTGGTCAAGAAGTGCTCACACGCTGCTGAAAACCATAACAGAGCAACGAATTGTTACAGTGTATTAGCTGTTTTTGCGAATACCTCGCATTTTAAATAAACTGTTTGAAACTTCATAAGTGGCTAAACTAGTGAACTTGTTTTCCATAAATGCGACTTATTTTGGAGCGAAACTGTCGGAGAGGGTGGTTCTAAATATGTTGAGTGTTTGAATAGCAGAGTGATTTCAAGCACACAGATTGGGTGTGGAGAACCTAAAATAATAGAACAACAGTAAAATTGTGTGTTAATGCAGCAAATGGTGTATTTGTATAAATGTACAAAATGACTACAAATAATCTACAATTTTAGGTGAATGGATACTAAATGATCACACAGGGATGGCATCGGACATCATTTGCAACTCCTGTGATTACCCGGCGCGTTGGTGATCATTACAGCCACTATGGAGGCTATATCCCACAACAGAGTCGCAATTCTAGAGAAAACACCGGATGTTTTTGGTGCGTGTTAAACTTCTCGATGTACGACAGCGTAACAGTGGATATCAGTTATTCCAGTTAGTGTATTCCCGCCGTAGTTTTCAGAAGCAGAGGATGTCATCTGTGAACAATATGTTCAAATAAAGGTTCCTCCCTTATATTGCCTTCATTTTACTGGTATGGTAACCACAGTTCCCAACTTTAACACATGACATGTGACATGACACAGGAGTTCGAAACATAACACCAGTAATTCAGGCAAGGATTAATTTAACTTTAGCTCCTGGGGACGAATGTGGCAGCCGATACTCGCCGCTGCATTCAGTCAGTACCGCTTACTCATAACACAGTTTTAAGACACTAACTGTTTATTAACAACCATTGTTAATGGTTCAACATGTGAAATTATCGCAATCATCACTTGTTTAGGAATGAGCTATAGTGAGTTTAGGGACATTAATATAATTATGTCCTGCCTGAATTTTGAATTTTAAATGCAGCAAACTAATATAGCCTTGTGGAACATCGTGGTTTATGTAGAATTTTCCCGTCGGCCCTCTATATCACTCGTCACGCATCGAATTCCATGGCAACAATGTTCCGTGTGAGATGTTGTCATTGTCGCGGTTTTAACTGGTCAACGGAGCGGAACGTGATGGAGCGAGTGAGCTATTGACGCGGAGCAAAACGATCAATTTGAATGATCAGTGATAAGTTGACAACATTGACATTTTTCCGCAGTTTCGATCGTAAATATTCGGCAAGCGTGTGTAGACCATCAATCGCTTGATAGGAAGTGCAGCTGGTGAAAAAGGCAGCATCCTAGTGAATTAAGCATTGGGTCGTCATGTAAATATAAAAGACTGATAATACTTTGAACATAGATGCGATAGTTATAGCGCTGTGTGGGTATTATGTTGTGTCATTGACGTTACTATTGAACGATTGCATTTACACAGAATTGTCTCCTTCATCGAATAGCTCAAAGAGAAAGTCATGGACTATTGCTCTATATAGCGGTGACGTTCGATCATGAAGCGTTTAAAAGTTTAATTATCAACTGCCTGAATTGAGCACCAGTCGGCAAACGAACGCTCTCTTTGTGATGTATAGTACGCTAGCACGCTTATCTGAACCGGCCGTCACCGTCAACGAGGTTATCAAAGAGGTTATTTGCACAAAGCGGAATTGTTATCAAATGACAGGGTGAATCGAATCGTCTTCATAGTGTATCATTGTATTTGTTAATTTGAATAATCTCGACCAGCTGTGTGTTAATCGCAAAATGTGATATTTTGAGAAATCATGTTCAAATAAAATCCAATAAATGTCGGTGAATAGATGACCCAAAGATCATAGAGGGACATGGTTGACGAATAATTTGTTTAACTCACGCAAATGCCTCATCGTCAGTCATTGCATCTACTGAGGAAACTAGTTTGCCAACAGCCTGAGTGCCACAATTTCTAATTTTCTCCACAATTTAATTGGTAGCGCGGTAGCTTCTGTCAAACTTTTTGATCTGTGACCGCCTAGCGCGTTTTTTTTCAGTGAGTGGATCGATTTTCCTCTGTATTCCCATTGTAGTTTGTAGAGGCACGTGGATTCTGCCTATAAACAATACTTCTCCTAAAGAGATTACTCTTTCATATTCCGTTTATTTAACAGGCATGGTGATCATAGTTATCTGAGTTATCGACGTACATACTGGACGCCTATAGTCGAAACACATCACAAGAAACTCAGACAGTTGGGCTCATTCAGCGTTAGCCCCAGCAGACTAATGTGACAGCCGACACCCGTCGCCGCATTCAGTCAGTAACTGATAAAACGGTTTGATGGCACAAACTGCTTTTCAGTAAACGCGTATTCTAACATGTGGTTACTGATGAATAGTTTGGGTCAAGCAATTCGGACAAAGCCCAATTTAGCTAATGTGACAGTCGACAAACATTGATGCATTCCATCAAAGTAACTAATAACACAGCTCCCTGATGCTAACTGTTTATCCTGTTTGTTGGCAACCAATGTTCGTGAGAAATTATTGCAATCATCAGTTATTACTTTTGAGGCTATTGAGTCAGTGTTAGAAACATTATGCTCGTTTGGCCCCAAAATGCAAAATCACTTTATGAAGCATTGTGGTGTATGCAGGATGTTTTCTGTTAGTGAACAGTTGTATGGGTTACTCTTTCCATTTTCAGTACAGCTTTCATAACGTCCTCAATATTATTTGTATCGAACTCATCTGCCTATCGGGACCTTTGGCAGTTTGTGATTGTCGCGTCAACTGGTCGCTGGGCGGAAAGTATCCCTAACATGATCAGTGATTGAGCGAGTGAGTTAACGCAGAGCAAAGCAAAACAAATTGGCAACATTAACAGGTTTCGATTGTAGATATTAGGTGAACCTTCGTCGCCGTAAATCGTTCGGTCGGAAGTGCGGGGAATAAAAAGCTTATACAATTGAAGCGAAAGGGCAGCATCATAACGGAGCAATATTCATCAGATAAATATGAAAGACAGACTAATGTGAACACATGTGCGGTGTAGGCTATTGAAGTAGCACAGTAGCGACGAAGATTTAACATGAAGGCGTTTTGAAGTCTAGCATGATAATATTAGTTGAAAATTTGGAAGAAATGTTTTATCTTCCATCGTACGATAAATTAATCGGATAGGATATCTTGCACACTTCACTAATAAAATCGCGCAAATAATTAAAGAGTATGGAACGCCAAAGTGCCATTGGGGCACATCTGGTGTGAATAGTGGTCTCTGCTGATGGGGTTACGTCTCTACTAAATAGTGCTATTGTTGATTTATCATTATGAGAACTAATGGTAACACCATATGCGAAGGCAAGATTTGTGTAAACGTCATTGGAAGTGTAACATTTGACTTTTAAGACAAGTATATTGAAAAAATCCAACCTCATAACTGACTTCCAGTCGATTTGTCAGTGGAAATTGGTTTTGCCTATTGTTATGTTACCATATACAATCAGCTACCACAGTAGGAACTTTGGGGCAAACACACAATGCATAACCCAGATTATACGATGCCACCGCATAACTGACTCTCACAGTGGAAATTGGTTTTGCCTAATGTTATGCTACCCGATACAATCAACTGGGCCAAACACACAATGCAGAACCCATATATGATGCATGCCGCCGTTGAGACTGTGTCAAAGTAAAGGTTAGGGTTGGCTGAATTATGAGATCATGCCGAAACCACATGGAAAAACTGAAACTTACGTGCAAATGTAATGTATGTGATGTTCGTGCAAGTTCATTGCAAGCCAATGTACGTTTTTGAGATTCTGTCTCACGAAAATAGTAAACTTAATTTGAAAGGAAACTCAGCCAATTGTGTATGATATATGAGTGCAAGCATTTTTTCATTCGGGGTTGTAAAAAGTTTCAATTCAATAGAGGCAAACATAAGGTATGGCGCGGCGGGTGATATCCACATCAAACAATGCACCCGCTGTAATTCCAGGCGTGAATGTCAAATCTGATTGAGGGCTGGTTCTGTGACTATTGTCCAGGATAAAATATTTCACTAGATTTGGTTCATTTTGAACTGAAAATTATTCGTTTTGTGCTGAAAATTGTCAGATATTTAATAAGTTTTCTGGTAGGTGCCTAATCGATTCGATGTCTGTTCAATTTGACCAGGGCGGACATTTCCTACTGGATAATGTAAGATTGGTCCAAAGGAGGAGAGCGACCCTAGTGGCCTAGTGATTGGGAATATATAAGCTGGAGGTGATGACTCGAGGTTTGGTTCACGGCTATGAATAATTTACCATCAACCCATTGGCAATATTTTGGGAACACTCGACGATTGAAAAACACATTACGTTCGCTCCTTCCTCACTAAGTTGTGGTCAGTTATAAGTTCTCTCAAATGTGTCGCCAAGGGGATGTAAAACACACCATTAAATATCATTTGTGACTGAAATCTATCAATGCTAAATTACCATTCGCAACTTCATTGACGATTGTTGTGTTGTTTCTAATTCTACTTCACAGATACCTATCGCACATATTAGTTTAGTTGATTCATACCGTGGGATTGACGGAACTACGGGATCAATCTTGCTGCAGTCTGGGGTAGTTCTACCACGTCTCACCTCGCTCAGTAGATTAGCAGTGAAGGCAACAGCTAGGGAGCTGACAGAGGAGGACGTTATTGGTTTGATCGATTATTCAAACCAGCGCTCACAGTTGTAGTAAGTATAGCATTATAATCGAAATGTTGTGCTCGTCTTCCTAACAGTGTTAGCCCTATATATGCTCGTACAAAGTAAATTGAATTTGCCATGTCAAGCTCAAGGCCAATCACAAGTTGGATCCAACTGCAATTGTGAATTCATTGCCGAACGATCTGTACGTAAATTTTGCATTATGTAGCATGCTCACGCATTTTAAATAAAATTAGGTTTTAGGTTTATCAGATACACGGCGGGCTGTTTGTCTTGTGATAGTCTTAACCTCTATATTTAAGACAATGGCAGCCTGCAACATATTTCTTGTTACTATAATTTGGATGTTTCCTGGTTTATATTCAGCCGATCCATCTGATCGACACGATACTTATCGATGCACGTTTCCTCTGTTTCATCGAGAACTATCGACTTCTGTTAATAATTTTTTGGACAAGGCCAACTGTAACCTGGTAATCATGACAACCATCAGCCACTGTTCAATATGTGTTGTGTTGTATGTACTTTCTTGGGTTCCATTTGTGTCAGGTGCAATAATTGACGATGCTACTCAAGGCGTGAATGTAGATCTATGACGACAATGTTTTCATGTGAATAAATAGGAGATGTGGCCGCTGTCTGCTGAGGGTCTCTGAGTGCCTGGTCTCAACTTCACTCTATTCCGTAATGGCCATTAATCATTGATTGGCACGGGCCTTGTTTTTATAATATAATAATGAATACTGTGATGTAATAAGTTCATAAGTAGAGGAATAGGCATATCTACAAATGCCACATTTATAATGATATGCTTCGGAGATGACTTGAATACTGCAGGGACGTTGCTAGACTGATGCAGCCAAACTGATGTAGCCAAACTGATGCAGCCAAAGGGGAGCCCCAGTGGGTACGATCAAATTTGCACGCCCCGACGAGAGCCTGTTGCCCCGACAGTATGAATATTCCTTTACTTTTTTGAGCGCAACTTTATTGTGCGCAAATACCTATATTAAACCCCCAAAAAATCGTCGCGCTTCGCAAGCATTTATCACTTCACCAGTATTCTGTTACGGATTCCTTCAGTATGGAATAAACGTGTCCGCC
>JAODTT010045192.1:0-10198 GCA_025400115.1 Pentamera pediparva
GATTCGAAAGTGCCTACAAAATGTTGGGTAAAGACCTCTTGTTTTTATTGGTTATTCACAAATGGGAAGACATTCATCATATACTACTGGAGGACTTCGCATTCATTTGGTAGACACTGTTTTACTGGATACATCTTGAAAGTCAATGATAGGATTGAGGATCCCTCTGTGAGATTGTTCATATTATGTACACAGAAGACAGCAAGAGTTGTATGCAAAGTAGGCAAGCACTTCAACATTGCTATGTGTACTTTATTTGATACAAATTTAGAGCTTCAATGGCCAGCCTCGCTTCTTACACAAGGTAAATGTTTAGTCTACATTATCACTGCTGAACAAACCTACAAAAAATACACAGACTTCATTCCAAGAACAAAAATTATATAGGATAACTCTGTACTATCTCTCTCTCTCTCATCCGATTATCATAAAATATACATTTTTTGCAAATATGTCATTTAGAAGCATTATTTTATTCTTTTTTCTCAGGGAAAATATATACACATTGATAGCAACTCCTGTACAACTATTTAAAATAAACTTTTCCATCCTCAAAACTGCATCAGAACAAAATGATATCACTCATAGCACAGAATAAAGCAAATATGGTCTAGCATATCTCGCACTGTGCACTATGGCCTCACCAATGAAAATGTCACATTGTCAATGTAGTATTCTGAACTTGAATCAATACCACAACAATATTGGTTTTTCTCTTACTTGAACATGCAAATTTGGAATCATGTTCTCAGCATCTGAGTATTGTATTGAAACAAGTCATCCTCCTGCTTGCTCCCATGTTTGCATAATAGACGAATCCGGGAGAAAAACGACTATGATAGATCTGGCCCATGCACCCATTGGGTTTCTGGTCACCCCATCGGAGGAGAATAGAGCTGAAATCAATTAGACTCTTGAAGGCCGGGTCTTCTTTGTGATCCGAGTCATCCTCCTGTGTGCCCCCCTGTTTGTGTAATAGACTCCCACCCATGAGAAAAACGACTATGATAGATTTTGTCTATGCACCCAATGAGATTCCGGTCACCCTCTCAGAGGAACATAGAGGTGAAGTCGCCGCAAGTCGGTGAGTTTCTTGTAGTCAGGGTCTTCTTCATGGTCCGAGTCATCCTCTTGCTTGCTCCCGTTTGTATAATGGACTAATCCATGAGAAGAACGATTATGATAGATTTAGCCTATGCACCCAATAGGTTTCTGGTCACCCCCTCACAAGAACATAGAGGTAAAGTCTGTAAGTTTCTTGTAGTCTGGGTCTTCTTCGTGATCCGAGTCATCCTCTTGCTTGCTCCCCTGCTTGTATAATGGATTGGTCCCAGAGAAGACCAGCTTGCAGGGCAGCTGCTCCTGGTGGAGCGAGTAGTAGTGGACCAATCGTGGCAGGTCTGCAAAGTCCCGCCCAAAACCCTGCAATGACGAGAGAACAATGACGAGCACATAAGTCAAGCGATTCAACAACCAACTGTGCATAGATAACCTTTCATGATTAAGTCAACTAGTGTGTTCAAAGGCCTATGGGAGTGAAAACCCACATTCTCCAAGTTGCGCAGGATCGTTTTGAAACTTACACAAGAGTACCAATGGCACAGCAGCTCACCTGTATTTGCAGCAGTTCAGTGTGGAATATTTGTGTGAAATTGCAATTTGCAAAATCATTAAGATGACCACTAGATGAACACCCATGATGCCATCCATATACAATTGGTCAAATGTTAATACTGACCAATTGTATGATCATCAAATCTATCCTGTGGAGTATGAGCTGCTTGACCGTTGGACAAAATGTCAAAAATTGACACCCAGATGACCTTCGACTTCAAATTCCTGAACACCCCATATGTTCTATTGGTCAATGATAATACTGACCAACTTTCATGATCATCACATTCAATCTGGCCTTCAAAATGACCATTTTGACCAAAATGACCCCTAGATGACCTCTGACCATGAATACCTGCACACCCTGTATTTAGCATGGTACCCGATAATAATGACAAACATTCATGATCATCTGATTTAAACTCTATGAGGAGAAGCATTTGGCAAATCTCCATGAATTTGCTCAAATTGACCACCAGATGACTTTGAACCTTTAATTTGTTAACACCCTAGATGACCCTCCACTTGGTCATCATTGTGACCAAGTTCCATATGTTCCATCAGAGGGTGTAGGAGGAGTAGCAAAATGAATCAATTGTGGACAGACAGACTGATAAATAAATTGAGAGACATGCATGGTCACAATAGCTCACCCAGCCAAATGGCTGAGATGAGCTATCAACCCCTAAATCTCAAATTTGGAATTTCAAACTCATTTCGTTTTTGTGTTATCTACAATAATTGTTTGGATCCAATGGCATCACAAGTGGAACGAACCCAAATGGATGTCGCTATTGAATTACACAGTCATTGCTGATTTTGTATTCCTCCATATATGGAAAGTGCAAGTTATTTTCGATCTCCAAAGTGAATGAATGCTTGTATCTGTATGTTCTTACATATTCTATGAATTCTCATTCGAATCAGGCTCACAATTTGTGTGTGACAGAGATTAAGGGAGAAAGTGAATTTTCGCATGGACTTCGCATTGAGCAGGTCCTTTTCCACTCCCCTGTGATGTCACAAAGACATTGCATAATGATAGGTCTGTCTATTTTCACTGTCTAACAGACCAAAAGTCAGTTTTGGGGTTGGATATTCCTAATAAATTTACCAAAAGGAATCATAATCTCCAAAGTCTTGTGCCACACTTCCATTGGACTCTTTTTTGAGTTGCAAAACAGCACAGGCCTTCCCTCCTCTTTTTCCGCTCGAGTTAGGTAATCTTGCTGATCAGCTGAAACAATGAGTTACATAAGATAGGCCAAATAATCAACTTATTTATTGTCTTTGGTCCCCAAACTATAATCAGATGGAGTGACCCCAATCCCAGTGCTACACACATTGATTGTCAAGATCAGCCTCAGGGTTCGAGAGAAATCCTGCTAACGAGAAAGTGTGACACACACATACACACAACAAAGTGACGGCTAAAGTCTCTTCCTGAACTTCATTCAGGGGAGACAAACAAGAGAATACCGGATCCAGGTGCTACAGATAAAGTTTCATCATGGTAGCCCTCATCATATGGAAAGATGGCATACTATCATACAAGCACCACACACACACAGATAGAAAATTGGGCATTAGGCAAAATATGCCCGAAAGTTGAAAACTTAGCACAATATGCCCAAGCCTAACCAGTTAGTAGTTTGTCTCTTACCCCAAACTACTGCCCCCCACGAATACTTGAAAAACTAACTAACAAGGAGGGCAGTTGCTTCGATCGAGGAGAAGACTATTTGTTCACCTTCCGCCTCGCTAATATATTCGGTTTGTCCTCATTCAACCCATCCAATACAAACTAAATATTTTGCCATTTGCAACAACACAGAATCTGTCAAAGGAAGTCTGGTACCTTGGAGGACTGCGACATCAGCGCATACATCTAATGTTGACGTTTTAAGATAAAATGATGAATATTGTCCCCAGACAGGGAAAGGCAGCCCTGTTATCTGTGACTAAGGTTGCTCACAGGGCATCCAGTTTACACATCAATCACAGATGGTGCATTTCTCACCGGGGGTGAGGTAAAAGGTAATTTTCCTCTCTGTCAAATCTTGTTTTGTGCATTGATGTGTGATTTGGTCGCCATAAGGACGCAGTGCAGTCACAGAAGCAGAGTCGCAGTCCCAAAAACAAATTTTATCCACTGTGACCCAACAGCACTCTCACAGAGTCCTAGGCAATGGAATAGTGACTCTCTGGAATTGTGACACTGACATGAAATTTTGAATACCAGTCTTCCTGAATGAAGGCCCACCTCCTAAATTTGGAACAGCTATCCCTTGGAATAGCAACTTTCCATTGAATATAATATGAGTGTTCAGAGTTGGAGCCGTTCTAACAGCAATTAGCAGAGCATTCCAAGCTTTGCCCGTGGTGATTCCAAAATGGCACACATCAATAATAAGGGTAGACAAAGGGTTACAATGGCGGGTGGTATCAGTGGCAGATTGCAATGTGTGGGCAGGAACATGGAGCGATAACAGATCATATATATAGGAAGGGGCCATGTTGTTTGGAGCCTCGTACATATATAGACAAGGAGCTTGAACAATATGCGCTGTTCTACAGGAAAACCAATGCAGAAACCTGAAAAGAGGGCTTGGCTCAGCACTACGCCCGATATAAAATACATGAGGCGATGCAAGATTCCGCATCTGCATTTGGAGAGTGATGCTGGCAGGAGATGCATGGAGCCTATCCATGGAATCCAGGACCTCACCTTGATCGTATAGCCGCCGTTCTTGGTTCTGACCACCAGGTAGTTGGCTATCCGGGAATCGTTGAAGTTTGTGTCCACCTTGATGGATATAGCATAGCAGCCCTGGTGGCTCTTGCTCTCCCGGACGATAAACGCTCCCTTGTCCTGGTGGCGGAGGATCTCAAAAGCGATATCCCTGCCAAAAAAATATTGGAGGTTTGTTCAACCCTTTGAACCTGAAAGGTCGGTTTTCCATCCGCAGCGAGAACTTGGAATAACCCAGCAGAGCTGAAGTTAAACGTCCCATAGAAGATGTTAAAAGCACATAGGAATGTTTGATAAACTTTGATGAAGCTAGCACAACATTCAGCATCGACATTTGCACAATTTTCCATACGTTATGGTGCTACTCAATGCTCATCCCTGCTTCGAGCCAGGTCAAAAGATTGATGATAACTTCAATACCAGTACTTGCAAACAATTCACACGCTGTCATGCTCCAGGAGACCTGATAAGTAGAGTTTTGGAAGTTTGACTGACTTCGGTATCCAAAATGTGAACAGTCTTCCGCTTTCACATTTCGAGCACTCGCGAGAGGATTCTCCAAGATGGTTGGAAAGGGTTTCAGTGGCAGAATATGGTTGGGCTTTGTGGTGGAAGTCTGGTAGAGGTCATGGCATACTGAGATGGTTGGCCTACATGGCAAAATGGTAAATAAGACACTGTTTCCACAAAGAAACATTTTGTCAATATAATAGGTACAAGCCAGTAGCCGTGATGAAATCTTCAGGAATTACCCCATTTGATGCTCATAATTCAGAGTGGGAGAGCTGAATGCTCACAATAATTCAAATTTCAAAGGATTAGAATGTGTGGAGGAGAATATAAATTGAGTCATAGTATTGATCATGCTATTTGAGTTCTAGCATAATATCATGTGACTGTGAATCTTGAACCATGCACCTATAGTTTCAGATCACATTAGTAACAATTCTTTTTACACCCAACAACATTCTATGAGTGTTCACTAGCATTATCAAATAATTAAATTGGTTTGCTTTGTTGAGGCTTCAAGCAGCCTGGCACCTTTCAATGTAGAAAGATGCCCCAGGGTAAACAATGCGGGTGCAGAAAGATTTTTTTCTAAATTCATGAAAATTATACCGTCATCAACTGGCTAATTCACCGAACGTCGCCAAATAATGGTCAGTGTAACCTCAACCCAAGTACTTACTTTGGAATGCCTGCTTTGAACCATGGAGCCCTGGTGAAAGACTCCTTTTTCTCCTCCTTGTCAGAGTTTCTCGGTCCCTTCTGATTGAGAGACGAGGACCTGAAAGAAAAGAGAAGAATAGTTTGGTTCTGTGGACAGGACTTCCAAAAACAACAAGGCAACAGCCACGAATGTCTCGCCACATTGCGCGATCAGTTGTTTCTTCAATCTGTCACCATGCTAACAACAGCATCTGGAAGGCTATAGGACCACACCCAATGACTTTTTTCGAAATCTGAGGAAGTTAAAAAATTGAATAAATTGTGCAGATTATACACACCCCATGACCTCCAGTGACCCCAGATCCACCCTCAAAATTCCCAGTACCAAAGGAGCATGCATCTACTAAGTTCCATGTAAATCTGAGCATTGGAGGGTACCCAATTGCAATGATGAGTACACAGCAGAAATGAAATAAAGGGGTTTGGTCCTTGGAGCAGGGTGCTTTTTGATAGGTCCATCCGGAAAGGATTGACTTCTGTTGAAACAACCGAGCACTTGGTTCAAAAGACAATGTTTAATTAACAATACATCGAAACCCAAGTGCTATCTAGTGAGTCCATCAAGAATGTCATACTTTCTGGTTTCCCGAAAAAGATACAGGGAAGTGATGAGACTTTCACAACAAACCTTGGAGGTAACGGAGGGACACTGCCCCGTTCTGCGGTCGCTGTCTTCTTGACCTTGAACTGTCCGATCTCGATCTCCACTTTGTGGTTGATGTGGCCCGGGGCCCTCTTCCTCCTCTCATTATAACCACTGGGATAATTCTCCTTGTCCTCCGAGGTGGGCGAGACCAGCCGGGAGGTCGACCCCTCGGAATGGCACCCTCCGCGGCCGTCGTCGACTTTCGACCTCGTGCTCAGCTCCTCGGCACTCCGACTGATCCCCCTCTCTCCGACCTCAAGGTGGGTCCCTTCATTTTCACCGCCCCTCTCTCCGCCCTTCCCTCCCCTATCCTTGTCAATTCCTTTTGTTTCCCTCTCTTCTCTTTCTGTTGTTGTTCTCACATTTTCCGACCCGTTCCTTGCTCCATTTTCAAGTTCGGAGTTCTTGTGCCTCTTTGACCTCTCTATCTCTGATCGCTCAGAGTCTTTGATCACAGAGTTCCGTGTGGGCTTCTGCCGTGGGGCGATGGGCTTTGGCGGAGAGTACCCGAGCCGCTGGTAGGGGCGCCCGCCGCCATCCTCTCTGTGTTCCTCTGGGGAACGCTGCCCCGGCACGACCCGCGGCGGAGTCCTCTCCTTTCGGACCTCGCCCGCGTCTGTCCTCTCGCTGGGGGGAAATACCGCCCTAAGTGGCGGCGGTGGGATTGCATAGTTTGCCTTTATCAGCATCGCCCGCTTCTCCTTATCTGCACGTTCCGCCTCTGTCAGCCCATCATCAATGTCCTCCGTCCGTCTGCCGTTCTCCCACTCCGTTTGTCCGCCCACCTCCCGTCTCCCGCTGTCCTCCTCATCATCCGAGGGGTACCTCCTCCAGGGATACTCCAGTTCGTCGTCTGTCGACTCCACGTCCCCCGTCGCGTTGATAAACTGCTCCGCAATCTTCATCTGGTTCCGCAGGTCCTCGTCATCTTCATCCGAGAAGCCGTCCCCGTTGTTCAAGAGACAGGCGGTGTCGTCCATCTGATCGAAGAGGTACCCCTCACCGCCCCCGTCCAGTTCCTCCCGGGAACTCTTCCGGCTCCGGGGTTCAGGGTTGTAATTGAATGGCGGGGGGACGCTCGAGTCCTGTAGGAGGAGCTGGCCAGTGAGCCGGCCGTTGACGTTGTTCATCAGCGGGGGAGGCGGTGTTGCGTCCTGGTGGACCTGAGAGGCCAGGGCGGGAGGGAGCCCCTCGTTCTGGAGGCGAATGTGGCAAGCATGGTCGCCATCCGCCTCTGCTACCACTGATATTCCAGAAGGGGGTATCACGCCCATCTCCTCCCAATCGCCGCTCACGTCATGCTCGTAGTAGGGTGCCGGAGCCAGCTGTTTCGACCTCTGAATCTGCTTCGTCAACTGTTAAAAAGACAGAAAAAGTTTCCAGTTGGGACAAACTGGAACAATAGTTTTGTGGTTATTACTAGATCCAATTTGAATTTCCACTGTTTGCAAATATGTAAAGAAGCAGATAACATACACCTCTCAGACAATCCTGATAGGCCAAATGAACAACAAGAACCCAACGATGAGCAGTGATTCCTTGCCTCATCGTAGAACTTTTGCGAAAGATTTCCAACACTCAATCATCCACCAGAAACCACCTTTTACCCATCATCTGCAGGTACTAGGGTTGGCAATAACAAGTTGAAACAGTAAAAAATCCTCTCATTTACTACCTTGGTTCTATTCTACCATCCTGAACCTACATGGGGTCTTTAACTCTTCATGCCTAGCAACTCACATTATGTATCATCCACATCCTTGGTTGGCTAGTTATATATGACCTGAATTCATGGCAACAAAACAGCAGGACCTTAGATGACCTTTAACCTGATCCAGATTTTTTTTGGATCATGTACTTATTATGACGAAATAGTCCAAATTTTTCGTTTGAAAATGGGAATTCTAGAGCTCACCATTTGGTATCTGGGAACATTTGACTTCCCTAAATTGAATTCCCTTGTACACTCCTTGGCAACCGATTGTGTCGCTCGCTTAGATAGTGTAACACTCCAATAGTCGGCCGTTGCAGTGAGTGGCCCACAAAATCAATTTCAATCGATTCCCTGGCCTGTGTGACAATCTAAATGAGAACCCCTGGCCTGCCAGGGGGTAATGTCCTTCCAGCGCTTTGGGAATGTACTACATACGGTATCGAGCGCTATATAAGAACAGTACTTAACAGTAACATTATTATCACCCCATATGGCCAACCTACATACCAAATATGAAGTCTCTGTATTTGTTCATTCCCTAGTTATCATGTTCGCAAGGTTTTCAAACTTTGACCTCTGTTGACCTCAGGTGAGCTTGGATCAGAACTTGAAACAATACAGATCTTGCAATCCATTTGACAAACCGACAGACATGGGGATCACAATGGCTCAACCAGCTTAGCTGGTTTGAACTGATGCCCAACATTTTTTGGAAGTTAGGACAACAAACTAGTTTTTGTTACAATTTTGGCCATGACATTATCCTCACTCTTCAATATGTGGATGCTGCAGCATTGCTGCCCTTGTTTTTACTTGGCTCTATGACTAATGGGCTAAGCTGAATGGAGTTTTACGACTGGCTCACTACTTGTTGGACCCTAAATTGATTTCACTACTCTGTAGCCCATGTGGGGCATCGGCCATACAACAGCCAAAGAGCTGACACTTCTTGTCGCTTGCTTAGATAGTGTAACACTCCAATAGTTGGCCGTCAGTTGCAGTGAGTGGCCCACAAAACTATTTTCAATTGATTCCCTGGCCTGTCTGACAATCTAATGGAGAACCCCTGGTCTAGAACCTACCACCTCTTGTTGTCCCTGCAGCTCTCCGATTGGCAGGGGCGGAGCAGAGGGTTCGATCCCTCCAGGCGTCCGATCATCACCGTTTGACACCTCCCCCGATGAGTATGCCTGGTTTGCACTGCAAAGAACAAGCACAGGAATCCTTGTAATGCACAGAATTCTCAAGCCTAACACTAGGCCCCACACAAGTCAATGTTAGGCTAGGCAGACAATGTACACACAGTACAAAGGCAATGAGCCTCAGTTGGGCGAACGAGGACTTGCGATAGAACGGCAAAGGGAGATAATCAAATCCTTTGAAAACACTGTAATTCAAAAGGATACTGGTTCCAAAATGCCGTTGGTGAGAAGAGAAAGTCCAAAGAAAGAATCCTTGAAGGTTTCGCGAAAGAAATTCCAGAAATTTTGTGATGAATTTTGCAAGAATTTGAGAGTTGAAACTCGAAACGTGACATCAAGTCATGGCAAAACTAGGAGGACGAGGGGTTGCAGGGTTGCCGATAGGGGGTTGCTAGTTGCCTGTTACTCCATACGGGCAGGGGGGAAGGGTGCAAAGGTTCTTTTTGTGGTGATTGTCAAATAGTTTGATGGTGTTCACCTTATAGTTGAGTAAGCAGAGCACTGGGTTGGGGCTTACAATATTGTTTGAAATTCTGAGGAACATCCATATTTTCCATGGGCACTATGAATTGACAATAAATATTATGGATCTGAGTTAGGGGGGGGGGGGACAACAGACACCTCTTTCAGGACGACAAGCTTACTATATTGGGGATGTGTCATGACTGAAGAATAGACAAAAATGGTTCACAGCTTAAGGAAAGAATGCACAAGCATCTGAAGCTGGGATTCCATATGAGCGGATGCGGCATGCGGTTTGAGTGTCAAAATTACAGTTCTGCAGAAACGGATCATTTTTCAGGAGGAAATGAAACTGTATGATTATGTGGATTGTGGAAAGACCATGAATATGTATCGACTCACACAGAGGGACATAGAATTGCTTTATGAGGAACATATTTCGTAGCATTCCTTCGCGGTACACATGGTAATTTTGCCTTCTGTTTAATTCCAATGAAGTTCTGACGCTGTGGAGTTCACCCCAATCTGTGCAAACAGAATACCGCTCATTCAGACACTAGCTTTCCACATTTGTGAAT
>JAODTT010045303.1:0-10196 GCA_025400115.1 Pentamera pediparva
TTTGCCTCTCTTGACACAAACCATTTCCAGTTATCGTTTATAGCTGATTGTGATTGTACAGGTTTCATAGAGCAGTTAATGCAGACGAAATATCATTGAAAATGTGAGCATACTTCCTGAAAGCAACATAATGAAAAACACGGTTGTTGGTCCGCTCTTGCACGCCAGACCTTTGCCTGCATGATCCATATGATGTCCCACAATATTCCTCTTGATTGCATTGCAACTCAGAAATGGTCTCTGTCATCTCTACTTGGAAGACCTTTCTCTCACCTCGGCTGATTGGAATTATATTTATTCAAGACCGCTTGATTCGTTTCCAACCACACGATGGAAAGCATGAGCGTCTCATCATGCGTTTCCGGGAAATTGTTGGTAATTTTGATCAGCGTTCGGAAAACAAATGTCTTAGATTTCGAGTCAGTCTCCCTGTATCTATTTATATATGAGTAACGAGGAGTGTTTGGGGTTGGGTAAATTGTAAGTCTGCCCCCAACATGACCTACTGGAACGAATAATACGCACAGCGTGATTGGGGTATTTATGTCTCTACAATACGGTTTATACACCATGCGGGATGCGGACATTCGTCCAGTACAGTGTGAGGCAAATAATGACTTGAGACAAGCCTACATTCCCCCCGGAATATGTAAGATCATACGGGTCCCATCCTCAGAAGGAACAATGTCATAACCTCCATTCCAAATCCTAATGTTGTACCATACTTGTCTTTCATCAACCCCAGTTGGCCCATCAGTTCTGTGAATGTAAAGGCATGGAATTATTTGATCGCGGATCAAATTACTCTATACTGCTTGCATGTGTTGGAATATATTTCTCCTCGAAAATGGCATCTTAAATTCATATGACGAAGTACAGTTGTAATTCACGTTTAATGATAATGAAAATTGTCGCCATATTCCCTACAGTATAAGGCCCAAATAATCAATGAGTCTATGCAATGTATCCTTGATCAAATATTTGACTAGATTTTGAACAGAAAAAGATTGAACCAAAACTAATCAGATATTTGGTCCTTGATCGAACATTTGACTAGATTTTTAACAGAAATGATTAGTTTTGAGTCGGAAATGGTCATATATTTGATAAAATGTTCGATGGGTGCCCATTTGATTATAGTGTAGTTCAACGAAAAGTGCCAAAGTTTACCCCTTAGGTTACCTTTGACCTCAACTTCGTGAACACTCCAGTTGCCCTTTGTCTTGGTGATCATTGTGACTAAGTTGATTCATCAAAGCCACTGTGTGTAGACGTTTCGTTATAAAATAATGTCCATTATTATAGTTAGTTGTTTTGCATCTTCCGAAACGAACCATTTAGTTCTTTTAGCTGGTGGTTACGTGCGCGGAGGGGGAGGGGCGTGTTCTATACCGCGCAATAGGTCAGTGAGGTACGAGATGTACCCCTGCGAAAACAGGAGGATGTTAATCGTACATGTCCTTCGCTGGAATCTCATTCATTTAATCACCATTTCACGACCCTCTCGAGTTCACATTGCACAGAACCGATATACCCATGCACTTCACAATGTCATTCGATGCTGACGAAATATTATGCTGATGGTCCCCTCTCGCACATCGGGCGTTGGATGCAAGGCACATGCAGGATATGGAAGCACGCCACGGCAACTCGCTGGCATATGTGTGACTCATTATGTTCCTTGTAATTGGACACCTGAAATGGCATCTGCTATCTCTCCTTGGAAGACCTTCTTCTGACCTCGGCTGATTGAAATTGAGTTCATTCAAGACTCATCCGCTTGATTCGTTTTCAACTGCACACGACATCAAGCAGGGGAGCTTCATCATGCGGTTCCAAAAAATCGTTGGTAATCTCAGTCTGAATTTAGACGACAAATGCTATAGATTTGCGAATTTCGAGTTAGTATCTCTGTCTCTATGTACATATGAGTAGCGGGAGGTGCGTAGACTTGAATAAGATACTACACTGCCTCCGATATGACCCACTGAGCCAGAGCACAGTGGAAGCAGCATGATGCAATGAGGGATGCTCTCATCTGTCTGGTACGTGTTGAGGCAAATGCTGGCCAAAGAAACTCTGCTATATCGATGCTTGGGACATGCCTACATTATTCTCGTAATACGTGAGATCATGCTGCTCCCATCCTCAGAAGAAGCAATATCCTAGCCCCTCATTCCAAACTCTAATGTTGGATCATTCTTGTCGATCCCTAAAACCCCAACAATTCTGGTAATGCAAACGCATGAAACAGTTTCTTCGTGAATCACATTATTCTTAGCCCTTCGCTGGAGTTGGCAGACTGCTCATACGCTCGCTCTGTTCACACGAAGGTCAGAAAGTGGCCACTCTACCGGATATCGCGGGCACTTCCAATGGGAATCAGTCAGGCGTAACACGGGTGACGCCATGCAACCAGGAGGGCCACTCACAGCAGGGTATTGTGGGGCCCTCGCATTGCACTGTAAATTGCCGTACCGTGTGCAGTCGGCAGTGCAAAGGGAGGTGACATAATACGGTGTGTCTGTTGCCCAGGGAATGAAGTTGAAAAAATGAGAAAAAAAACATTTGAATCATTGTATGCTGTTTTGTGGAGCAAGAAGTATGTTTCTAACAAATATTATCAATATAGTAGGCCTATCTGTGATTTACGTACTATGATGATGATGAAAACCGTCGCCCTTCTCTCTGAAGTATAGGGTCCATGTGATGCCCCATGAGGGTACATTCTTGAACAGTTGTGAGAATTCAAAATTTCGTTCGTGAAAATATCACTCATTATGATATGTGCAACGAACGAACAAAAACGCAAACTTATAAATAACAGGCGTGATTTTCGAGGGACTTTGTAATGGATCTGTTCGTACCCGAGATTGGTACCATTAGTAGGAGAGTTTCAATGTTGTCATTCATGCTTTCGTTCGTGCTACGAGGATCGCTTATGCGAGAGAATCGGCGGCGAATGTAAACAGTCTTATCTCCGGTCACCATCAAGTCAACTAAACAACGAATGTGGAACTAGGTTTCTGTCTAACATATAACAATCGCAAACCAGATATTTAGCAAACCCTGTGATAACGATTTATGAATCGCATTTTGTTACAGAGGAAGTGTACAGAGGAAACATTTTTCTGAGACAGTCTAGGCACCATGGCAGCCTTCATCTTATGTCTCTCAACATGACGTCATTTACCGTGCTCGGTAGTCAGTCAGAATAACGACACAAAGCCACCGGCTGGGATCCCAAATTCCTGTGGATACCTTGAAAATCTGAACATGAAATCAGGAGCAATTAGTCAACTGATACCATCAGAAGTGCAGAACAATCAATCAATTGCACGTCTGTATATATATCTTCAATAATAAAAACAGTAACTAGTAAACACCTACATTCCACATTCTCCCAGAGGGAGTATATTCACCGTTTATTATATTGGACACATCATCACGTTCGAACGTATTCAATTGGTTTTCCGTCACCACAGAGTAACACCCCTTGATTACATCCCACAGTTCAATAGGGTTATTGGACTTCTTGATGTTTATCTGACTTTGACTTTTGGTGGTCTCAGATGACCAAACCCCAAGGGGTCCGGTAGGCCTATACTTATATTATGGGGATCACACATACTGAATATGAGCTCCATTCATTCAGGGCGTCGGGTTATCGTGTTTACAAGCAAAACAGTACACACACACACACACGGACACATACGACAAACAGTCTGTAAGGGCTTTTGTCGCAAGGACTGAATCATTATTATTCAGCTGCTTGGATATATATTATCAGTGTGTGTAGCTAGTACATGAAAGCCACGCTAATATTTCATCAGATGACATTATTACCGTCTGGCTTGATCACATCAGCACCAGCATATTCCCCAGAGGACATTCTTTAGTCTCGTGTAACGTATAATAGATTCAATGACCTTTTCTCTCCGAATAGGGAAATCAGACAATAAAGTACGCATCATTTCACTGCCTGCGGTTAATTATTTCATACTTATTTGCATGTCAATGATATTTCCAATATAACATCGACCCTGGCCTCTCTAGTACATTTTCCAATTTTTTCAACATCAATAGAATACATCATAGGAAAAATATACCAGCATGGTACACATGTCAAAACGTAAACCTAAACACTCAATGACTTGCTGAAGATAAGATGCTTACTCCCTGTCGGTGAAATAGGAGTAAGACTAAGTTTATTTAAATAATGCTTACATTGGACTTTTGGATAGGTCAGAGTCGCGACATAAACTCTAAATGCAACATTGGGACTGTGATGAATGTAATGATCTCTTATGCTAGCAGCAGTATGTACATGCGATCACATTTATAGTTAGTGCCATTTAAATGGGTTCACTGTTTTGGATGAGGGCTGGTGCTGGAACATGTTAGCACGTTAGTTACATTATTAATAAGGTTATGTGTCTGCCAGAAAAAAAACTTTCCTTTGTCGTTTTTCAATGAACATAAAGTGTGTTAACTGATGGATCAATACTGGGTCGGTGCGCACTAGCTCGGAAGGATCGCTATGATTGGCTGCACCAACCCCCAATCAAAGACTATAATCGGTACGATACGACACCATTAGCCAATCAGAAAATGCATTTCAGACAGTGCGCATTAACTGCGCAATACGAGTAGTATAGTATACTATATTTTCTCACATTTACCTGCAGGTGAGAGTTTTGCATCAATGTCGATCATGATTTGGATAGTAAACATTCCTTTTTATTCGAAATAACATTGGCAGATTGGAGGATTTCTTGGAATTACCTCGTAAATTGCTCCACTCCACGGCCCAACAACTTCTGATGAATTGAGCAAAACAACAGATCTTTCGAATCAGATAAGAATATATACCCCAACAAATGTGGCGAGATAGGGTGATTCAGAAACGAATGAAGTCGCAAATGGTGGCAATCGAACGTCAGTCGGTGTCGAGGAGCATGTAGGCATCTTTTGGAGGCGATGGATTGTGTAGTCCTTCGTTTGTACTGACTCACATGACTGATCTGCCGGCAAGCTGACTACCAACTACCATCTGTCCCCTCTTCCGCGAAAGAGGGTCCATTCACACACCATCGGACCCAACCACATGCCCACCGATGGGACTGATTTCCCTCACTGTGTCTTAGATTGCTTGATAACAAGGAAGTATCCTTTATCACTCACTCTGGGTGCCAACAACTTCGTAACACGAGATGTTATGGTTATAGTAGGAAGCTTTAAGTTGGCGATACAGTCCCGAAATCAAGGAATTAGTCAAAATATGGTTGAAAATGTATTGCAACTGCCTCGATAATAGCAGTTGCAAGTCTTCTTTAACACGAGATGTCTGTGGTGGTAATACATGGAAGGGAGATTCTAAGTTGAGGATACAGTCTTGAAACCAGTCAAACCACAGAGGTGATTAGAGAGATTTCGTACCCATGGAGGGTTACAAATGCTGCCTCATTAATGGCATCTAAACCAATTTAATATAGAAGACGGAGGTCACTATATCACCAATGTAACTCGAGTGGCTCTGTGTTACCGCTCAGGCCTGCTCGCATTTTTCCAGGGGATACCTTTTTTAAATATATGTTGTTTATTTGGTGACAATATTGGTCATGTTTTATGATACGTGTTAATATTACTGTCAAAGGTGAAGATTATAGAGGGTATGATCGGATTAACTCAGTCGGACTGGTGATCGGAAGGCTGCGAGTTCGAATCCCGGCCGGTTGGCTTCCCCGGTGAGTCCTTGGGCAGGGCGCTTCATCTCCAATGCCTCGTCCCACCCAGGCGGTAATTGTTGGGGACCTATGAGGAAGTTGAGTAAAACCTGTGCCTATACATTGGCAGCAACTTACTATCCGGGATTGTCGGAGAGCGTACCTGTTCCTGTGATCGGGGTAAGCGCTTTGAGAATGTCTACGACGTTGTAAAGCGCCTTATAGGCGTTCAGAATATTATTATTTATTATTTGTATGATGAATATTAAGCGTGTCGTTAGTGCGTATGAGTTGATCTTATACGGGGAACATGTTTGGCTTAGATAGCGGAGCCCACGACATTTGGCCAGTTCTAGTGATAATATGAAAATCAGAAAAGAATATACGCATCAATTCACTGCTAATTAACCCATGTTCAATTACAATGGTATTCCTAATATCATATCGACCTCGTCCCCTAATTTGGAACAGTACATGGCATTAGGTGGTCGATCAATATTTATACTGGACTGTCAGACAGTTCTTAGCCCCGTCAAATGTTCCAAATACAGTATCAAGACTGTGATGAATGTAGTGCCATTGCCCTCAGCTAGCAGCCATATAATGTATATTTCTGTCATATATATTGGTATAAGGGTCATTCAAATGATATTTATAGGCCTTATTTAGATCTTGTTTTGGAAAACTTTAGCACGTCGGGGCAGAACGAACATGAAGTATGCCAAATAATGCATCATTGCAAATAGTTTATGTCCTGTGTAGGGCTCTTTTCCCGCATCAATATTATTTCTATGTTCTTTCACGTTCATTTGCAGGTGTGGGTATTTCGATCAACATATATCGCGGTTCGGTCAGTCAACATTCCGTCTTTCATTTGTAGTAATATTGGCTGAACCTAATGTGTTCTTGGAATAACTGGGCAAATTATTCTACAAACTACTGATGAAACGAGTCATAAAAATAATTTGGTGAATCATATAGTTAGAATAGTTAATGTGCTGCGAGTGAGCGGGAAAGAACGAGTCAATTCCCGGTCACGGTGATTTCCAAGCAAAAGCTTCGCCTCTCTCGTTCGGAGTTCACGCGGGCTATATAGGTTCATGCAGCGGTCAATGATGTAATAAGTCAACAGCGAATGAAGCCCTATGCGTGCATTATCTGGGGCGATGCATTGTAGTCTTTCGTTTCTCACATGACAGAGTATAGTGGCTGAGTGGTATCAAAGTCGAATAATGATCACAATGATCGTACATGCATTTGTCAGTTCGACTATTAACGAGGGAAGATCTCCAGGTCCTCAGTAACACCAGAAATGAATGCCTTTGAAGTATCCGAGTGTAATAATGCATGATGTACAGTTGTATAGGGAAACTTCACAAAGTCACCCATGGAGGGTTGCAAGTGTATTGCAACTGCCTCATCAGCAGAATCCGAATAGAGCGATGAAAACACGCAATTAATGTAATATGGAAGATGGAGGTCACTATAACGCCATTAATAATACTCGAGTGACTCTGTGTGATCGCACGGGCGTACTCGCACATTTCCACGGGCGATATTCTTAATTACACACTTGTACGCCTTTCGAAGTTCTCTTGAGTTTGGGCATGCCGCTATGCGTAACAGAGAGCGTATGTTAATGGAAAATCTCGCGGTTTTCCTTGATAGCATGAGTCATCAGCTCTGAGTAATATCTCCCTAGGAACTGTTCGGTCAGAATAAAAAGAAAGTCAATAACCTGTCGTTCGTGAAAGGTCATTGTACTTTTATTAGAATGACCCTCGTTTATATGTTAATATTGAATGCATCTAACGCATGTCACCACTGGTAACGCAAATGATAAAATAGTGATTTAAGTAGGCCTATACATATGTAATGCATGCATAAAATGACCATTACCAGTCAAAGATGAAAGAGAATTCTCACAGAAAAGTAATGATAATGGGTTCTTGGTTCAGATCTAGTATCCAGTTGGATGCCATGACGTCAAGTCATGAAATCTGCGTTTGTGGGCGTTCGTTGCATGAGCACTATTCGATTTATATTTGGTTGTTCAAGAGTGAAATCACGGATTCTGACTGTCATATCAAATGACAACATCAACTCGTTGCTACCCAATCATGTAATCCGATATAAGTAAATATTCAGTCCTCACCGCATGATGGCGTTACCCATGAATGTATTATGGTCGACTCTGGCCAGTCTCAATAAATATCATCTGAGCAAGTGAAGTTATTGGGTCAGATTCGTTTATAGAGATGGGAACGTTCTGGTAACCGGTGCCATCATAGGCAGTTGGCTACAACGGGAAAAATAGGTTGAAAAGTTATCAATATAATGGCTGCTCATCTCAGAGGTGAGTCGAAATGGGGATGGGAAGCAAAAAACGTCATCGTCATACCGACACATGGGTGAGGTAATGATCCGTTTGTTTTGACTTGGAATGTTTATCGACAAGATGAGAGAAATTGAGATTACTAGAAACCTAAGTATTTTGGTCAATACATAATTCTCACTGTTACAAAGAGGCCACGTCACATGTTTATTGGCATGGTAGACATTAACTTGAGCATACCATTCACTCCACGCCGAAAACTGGAGGCCCTATATACATTCTCTTATTTTCACAACTCAATCTGTTTCTATGCCGCCAAATTTTCTTTTGAACAGCTATCAAACTATTTTCATTAAATTTCGCCCACAATCGAAGAATCAAAATATGTTTAAAATATGATTGTGCAACTTCCAATGTATTTTTGTTTTTTACATATTATCTCAGATTACAGTGTATGTTTTTGATTGGGGGAAATACATGTAGCTTTGATCGTTACCAAGTTACTTAGTCTAATGACTACCATTTTACACGTGGCATCATCCACCTCTAAATTCCACCCAGCGCATTTTTACCCGCTGACTTGGTTGCGTATATATTGAGCAATCTTCGACATTCAGTCAAAGTACTTTCCCCTCCCATCACAAATAACATTGATAAAATCAACATTATCTGGGGCACCACATCACATGTATTGTTTATTTCATCTGCGGTCTAGGGGAAAGACGGTTCATTATCAACTAATTCCAAGAATTCATCAGGCCCTTATAATTTCACTTCAAATATAGCAAACCTCATTCAGAACTATTCCAATTTGCAACTCCTGCCTCTTCCCACAGCTGGAAGTATGGCCGGGTTCTAGTCAACTGTTCTATATATAGGCATACACATGGGATCTATGTTTGCCCATTTACTGAAACAGTAAACTAAAAGTTCACTAAAACGCAGCCGAATTAACAGCGTGAAGTGTGAAGGGGTTCACATGCTGGTAAATATAAAAGGTATACAAAACGGTCCCTGCAATGTAACAAGGTACCTTGTGGTATTGACCTATGCACTAATCATCAGTTACTGTTTCGTACGAGGCACTTCCGAGCAAAGATTATCATTATTATTGCACTATATGTGCTGAACAGTAATATCAATAAGTTATTTGCAGCGATTGCGAGGTGTCGGATATTCTATAATCTCCGGGTTGGAATGAAACAAATCAGCCTCCATCGATCGCTTGCTGTATAAGGGATTGTCTTCTTAGACCAAAGTACTTTTTACGTCACTTATATCGAGATTAAATTAGGTCTAGCCTATCCGCTGTGTCGAAAAATTCAAGATTCACATTCAACAGCCAATATTTTAGAGCCACAGCTTCCTCAGTGGACGCCCGTTACACGTGAGTGTTGCGCGTTTCGAAGCGTTGAAATGACGAGCGATATTAAATCGCACGCTGACGATGCGTCCATCAGCTGCATACACCTGTATAGCCATCCTTACACTCATTGTAGAACTGGTCAATCCACCAGACACGCGCAAATGTAGTTACTTAGTAGACGCGCTAGATCGGCATATCCATGCGCCAGTGATTTGCTCCTTCTTCTCCTTCTTCTTCTTCTTCAGCACTGCGACTCGCTGTTGCCACCAAATATCTCCACTGCTTCCTGTTGTTTGCCATTTCTTCCAGCTGAGGGTCATCTTTATAGTGTGGTTCCCAGGAGTTTGATTTGCCTGTTGGTAACGGACATCCAGGGGTCTTTGGGTCGGTGCATGGTCAGCTGACTCGAATAAACCAATCACATTTCAGAGCGTGTTTTATTGGATAATGCACGACCGGGGGTTAATTCAAGCGATGCACGAGGGCGCAGCCCGAGTGCATTCAGCGATAGAATCACCCCCGAGAAGTGCATTATCATGAAGATAAAACACAATCGACTGTTGATTAACCCCGTTCATTCATACAATTTGTTTTTAATATTGCAACAAACCTTCCACATTTTACCACATTTATGCTGTTGACATGGCAAACAGTTGCGCACGAGTTCGAAATGAATTAACAACAACAACAATGCGCGAGCATCTCAGATCTGTCACAGTCAGAAGCTAGGCCCGGTAATCACACACTGACGGTCCTATACCGATCTGAC
>JAODTT010045414.1:0-10189 GCA_025400115.1 Pentamera pediparva
GCCTCAACATGAGTAGGCAGCGATCTAGACGATTTACGAGAAGTGAGATTGTTGATGACCTTGAAAAGATTTCTTTGGTCAGACTGTGAGATGAGATCAGTGTGATAGTCGGCTTTCAACTTATCGAGGAGAGTTTTTTAATTGACACACTGATCCATATAAATGTCCTTGTCCACAGAGAGTCTGGTCTGCAACCACTTACGTTCGAGGCGACGGCGCTCTCTCTTAGCCACGCGGGGGTATCAGAATACCATGGTGCGTGAGGACGAAGAATGACGGTTCTGTGGAGTAATGGAGCATGGCTGTCGAGGGCCCCAGCCAGGACGTTGAGCTTGTAATCAAGCAAAGTCAAACCTGCCTGGTCGGATCAAGCTCATACCTGGCAGATGTGTTCTACATCATGGGTACATGAACCCTATTGTTTTGGGAATAGGTCAAAGGTCATCTGAGGTCAGGAGAGGTCAAACATTGAAAATCCTTGTAATCCAACTATCGAGCTTCCAAATTTGTGTTCCCTGTCCAACAACCACAAGGGATCTCTAAGCCTCTTGGCTTTCTGGTTTGTAAATTGTATTGTTCCGGGCTGTTTTTTGTCCCCGCGCCGTGGCTCCAGTGCGAAAAGTCGGGGAGTGATGGGAGGTGTGGGGAGTGGGGTCGGTAGGAGACACTTTCCTGAACGTTGTGGCTGCGCTGAGATGTCAGTTCTACAACCTCGCGTAACGCTGCTCGCCCAGCATCATAGCCTGCCTCTAGTGATCCCTCCTGCAGACCAACTGGGGCACGCAGAGACCGACTTTTTAGCACCCAGATCCTGATCGACTTCTCAGTTTTGCAGGGGGTTTCACACCCCCACAGCCGGTGAATATGCCCCCCTCCAAATAGCCTAAATACCTTCGTGTCTCAACTGAAGTTCAGCATAGCGTTTAGCATATGACCTCCCAGTGGTGATGCAGTCCGTAGGCCGATCTTCCTATAGGAACATGATACCATGGCACCATTAATAATTTTGGCCCCATGCATGGGAGTGATGGGTCCCCGCCAGACGGCCAGGAACAAGGGCGCAATCACGGGGAGTCGGGGAGTCACGACTCCCAACTTTTGGGTCGACCCCCCTCAAAAGATTATCGGAGATCCCTATACTGTTATTGTGTAGCGTAATTTGGACCCATTCCGCATGAGAATCATCATCATCTTGTCTCTCATCTGAGTTATCAATGAATGTTGTTAGTGTTGGGCAGTTGGTGCTGCTCATTTCTTCTGTATAGGTACTTTTCGGTCATATCTGAACTTTCGTCAACCTGTATACTGAATGGATCACATATAAACATATATACACAATTGCATTTGATGATCTGCCTGTACTGTGGACATGATCATGAGAACTGGGCAGTATTATAATTTACTAATGGTTCTTATGGGGTGTCCGGGCGTCCGAGGGCAAGGGTCATCTGGGGGTCGATTTCGGCCATTTTGTTCAAAGGGCAAACAGATTGTACTCCACAGGATAGATTGGATGATCACACAATTGGTTAGTATCAATTCTGACCAATTGTACATAGATGGAAGTTCATCTTGTAGCAATTTGACACGAATATTTCGCACTGCACTGTTGCAAATACAGGTGAGCTACTGGGCCATTGACACTATTGTTGAAAATGAATGATCCAGCAACGTTATGATCTGGCGCTAGTGTAAACAAAATAGATTCTCCAGAGATGCTTGCATACCGCCATACCCCTAACCCAATGCTATGCATATAAATATGCATCGAGAAATACATAACACACCAATACAGACTGGGGAAGTAGAGGACTCCACCTGCCTAAATGGGGGATAGGAATCCTTAGTGCATACCCCAACCGAGACAGACAGGGAACGTGGAGGGCTGGAGGCCTCTACCTGCCTCATTCAGTGATCACCCCACCAAGACACAGACAAGGGATTCGGGTGGACTCTATCTGCCTGAATGGGATGAGAATCTTAAATGCTTACCCCTACGAGGAACAGACGGAGTCGAGGAGGACTACCTGCCTCAATGGGGGTGAGAATTTTCAGTGTTTACCTCACCTAAGCACAAACAGAGGACGTGGAGGTATCTACCTGCCTGAATGGAGGGGGTGAGATTCTTTATTGCTTACCCCACCATGGTGCGGACAGGAGACATGAAGGAATCTACCTGCCTGAATGGGGGTGGGAATCTTTAGTGGTTACTTCAATAAGGCGCAACCAGGGGACTTGGAGGACTCTACCTGCCCTAATGGGGGTGAGCATCTTCAGTGTTTACCCCATCAAGGTGCAGACAGTAAAAGAACTTGTTAACCCAATAAGTCCAGAATGCTTAGTCCGAACAGGCTGAAATCTAGTATGTCACTTTTTATGAGGAGTACAACAACCCTATTGATTTTGGTGTAGACAGGAGTAATTTTTGGGGAAGAAATTGTGGACAATTTAAGGCTTGTTATCACAATAAGAAACTACATACGGGTGAAAAACCTTATCAGTGCAAGTATTGTGAGAAAGCATTCCCATGCCATGCTGAATTGGTCATACATGAAAGGAAACATACCGGTGGAAGACTTTATCACTGTAAGCATTGTGAGAAAGCATTTCGAATGTTGAAGAACTTGAAAAGGCATGGGAGGATACATACAGGTGAGAGACCCAATCAGTGTAGTCATTGTGAGGAAGCATTTCAAACGATGGGAGCATTGAAAAGGCATGAGAGAATACATACAAATGATAGACCATATCCGTGTGAGTATTGCGATGAAGCGTGTCGATGCCCGTCAAACCTGGTGGTTCATGAGAGAATACATACAGGTGAAAGACCTTATCAGTGTGAGTATTGTGAGAAAGCATTTCGAACGAAGACAGACTTGAAAACACATGAGAGAATACATACATGTGTAGGACCTTATCAGTGAGTGTAAGCATTGTGAGAAAGCATCTCAAACAGCAGGAGCATTGGAAAGGCATGAGAGAATACATACATGTGAAAGACCTTATCTGTGTAAGTATTGTGAGAAAGCATTTCGATGCCCTTCAAACCTGGGGGTTCATGAGAGAATGCATATAGGTGGACGACCTTTTCAGTGTAGGCATTGTGAGAAAGCATTCCATCCTTGAATGGGCATGAGAGAATGCATACAGTCGAATGAACTTGTAATTGTGAGCATCATGCCAGCTCAGAGGGTGTCATACTCATGACTAAATTCCTGAAGTGGTGTACAGATAATGCAGTTCAGAATATTTGAAATGTTCGGTTAAATGAGGGTAAATAGGAATGGGTTGCAGTTGTACATGACCTGTTGATATTGGTATAGTATGGAAGTCAAACTGGTAGAAATAGTAATAATATCTGGGTCCATATAGCTCTTTCTGTGACGGAGACGAATCGCTCTGCAAATATTACTCCTAATCAATAGTGACTTGCCATGCCTGTTCTCTTGCACCTCTTGATTCGTCACTCCTAGCACATCATTTGTGCTCCTTCGTTGTATCTCCAAGGGGAGTTTCCAATGGGGTGCTGCCACATACAGCGCTCCCCTCACAAGGTACCCGAGGTTGGATAGGGCAAACAAGGTATCATATATTGTCCAACAGCACTGAGCAAAAAGCCATCTGGCTTCCAAAAGGCCTCAAGCTCGCAATCTCCTGATCATAAGTCCAGTCTTTTCTACCCATCAAGTTAATCTGCTTGCTCTGCCATTCATCATCACTTTTGAGGAGTTCAAAGAGTTCTGAATAGATTGTCTGCAAAATGCAAGTGGCTGATTTCGTAAATAAGAGGGCCAGTGCTGAATGTACCGCTGTTGTAGCCTCTATTAGGTGTTATTAATTTCATAATAACCACATCAAATGTTAAAAAGAGAGAAACTTAGTCAAACAAAGTATCGTATTGGCCTGATTTCAATGGTAAATGTTGAAAAAAATGTCTGTTTTCAGGCCAAAAAGCTAAACATTTTCTACTTGTTCTCATTGTTAGGTTCATCTCTATTTCCCAGGGGTCATATTTGTTATTCTCCAACTATAGTCAGATGGAGTAAAGAAAACATGGGTGTATTTGTGGTAACTTGTGTGAACTGGCCAGGAGTGGCATTGCTTGAGGAACATTATGACTCAATAAATCAATTTTGAAGAAAACCAGCGTGTTCTTGTTTTTAGCTCACACCAGCTATGCTGGTTGAGCTATTGTGATCCGCATGTCATTATTTTCATCCTCCTATCCATCTATCCAGTCCGTCGACAATTACGCCTTTTGGGCTCTCAGTTGTTCGTTGTTTGACGGATGTTGACCAAAGTTGGACACAATGTTAATCTTTGTCCTCCTGAATGTCTAGGTCAAAGGTTGTTATTGTGGCACAATGGGCCATCATGTACAAAACTGCAAAATGCTTCTTCTCCTACAGATCGAGTGGGATTATCATGATACATAGTCGGTGTTATGATCTTGTAGTATTTGAAGAGGATAATGAGCATTGTCCACAATACTTTCAGCTCAACCAACATAGCCAGTCATAAAATAATACTGATTATGAGGTAGGCTATACAACTTTTGACAAGATGATTTATCATGCCCTTCCAAGCATTCCTGAACACCCCAAGGCAACTGCTAATGATAACACAGACCAAGTATCCAGTCATTCCAACCTATTTGGTAGAAGAAGATACTTTCGTGAATTATTTGCAAATTTTCACATAATATCCAAGTACGGTATGCCCTTTAATGACATTTGACCTAAAATTCCTGTTGATGGATAGAGAGTCAGACAGGTAGATATAGCCTAATGAAATACTTGTGGATCACAACAGCTCAACCAGCTAAACATGGGACGAGAGGGCAATCCCCAGAATTGCATCATCAATAAATCATGCATAACATGTTATTATTTCTCTCCACTGAACTGCAGATTTGTTCAGAAGAGAATCCTCCCCCAAAATCCTTATTTTGAGTGAATAGGCCTATTGTTGCATTGCAGCATGTTGCAGAGTTAGAAATCACGTGATTATCGTTATCTTCAAAAAGTGTACGGTAAAAAATTACGGTAGGGGAGAGGCAGGTTTGTTGATACGGCAGGATAGTTGATACAACGCCCTTCCCAGCTTCCAGCAATGAACAAATTATAAAATCTGCTCTCCATAATTTAGCACATTGTACTACCGACATTTGACAACAATTTCGGAAGGTCACGGCTAGTAGTTGTTCAGATATCGGACAAAAACCGAAAATTGTTCTTTTGAGTGAAAACAGACATCAGAGGTAAGAACAGTTATTGTGAGAATACTGGAGAATCTTCACAAATGTTTTTATGGGTCAATCAAAACTGGTTATGTTAACTTCCAGCCCAAGCTGCTTTACTTCCACAACAATTTATGTTACCTTGGGAACCCATCGCAATTTGTTATATAACCATGGTTGGGTAGTTGATACAATCGGGGTAGGGTTAGTTGATATGTATATTGCGTATGATACGTATCAACTAACCCGCTGATGGGTGTATCAACTAACCCTATGCCCACCAACTACGTAAACTACATAATGCCTACTTTCTTGTGAATCAAACTAGGCTGCATGGCCGTCCTTCATCATTCAAATAGAATTAAGCAATCCTCCGGGTAAATTCGGTTAGTGTATCAACTAACCAGCCGGGGTGTATCAACTAACCTGCCCGGTAATGTTAGTTGATACATTTGACAAGCATCTTTTAATAGGCCACCATACCCGGAGTGATAATGTAATGAGCTGTCTATGCCTCACAGACATACACAACATGTTGATAGTTGTTTTGAACAATCAATGGATCTTGTCCAGCTAACAGTCTTTAACGTAGCCTGACATAACTGAAAAACGTATCAACTAACCTGCCTCCCCCTACTTTGTTACTGTCGACCTCGTTGCAAAGTTCAAAATCAGTCAAGCATTGAAATCCTTGAATGTCATTGAAATGTTGAAAAGTCTGCAAAATTCACAATGTGCCCCCAAATCAGGGTTTTCTCTCCAAATTTCACATTTTCCAACTGGGTGTGTATATGTCCCACATGGTAAGTACATGGACCATGTTTCGAAGTCAGGTCTGAGGTCAAAAGAGGGTCAAAGGTGGAATATTCTTGCACACACGACAAGTCAGTCAAGGAACCATGAAGCCGTTTGTGAATACAATCTGTAACATGACCCTTGACTAAATTGAAAGGCGGTAAGGAGCAGGTGCTGCGTGTGTGATTGTGTACTTGACAATTCAATTACACTATTTTTGCGGTGACACTGTATGCTTCTTCCTATTGACAGAGCATGTTGATCATCCCAGTGTCGTTACCAGATGCGGAATTAGGAGAGGACACCAATCCTCAGATCCTGTAGGAGGCCAACAGATGGAATAATGTATCAGTGCGAGTATTGTGATAAAGCATTTCAAGGCTCTTCCAACGCTGCTGTTCATTGGAGAATACATATATACAGGTGAAAGACCTTATCAGGGTGAGCATTGTGAGAAAGCGTTTCCAAGAATGGGAGCCCTGGAAATGCAAGAGAGGATACATTCAGATGATAGACCCCATCCCTGTAAGTGTTGTGAGGAAGCATTCCGAACAATGGGAACCTTGTGAAGGCATGGGAGAATACATACAGGTGAAAGACCCTATCTGTGTGAGCATTGTGCGAAAGCATTTCCAAGAATGGGAGCCCTGGAAATGCAAGAGAGAATACATTCAGATGATAGACCCCATCCCTGTAAGTATTGTGAAAAAGCATTTCGAAGCTCTTCAAGTCTGGTTGCTCATGAGAGAATACATACAGGTGAAAGACCTTATCAGTGTGAGCATCGTGAGAAAGCATTTCAAACAATGGGAGTCTTGAAAAGGCACAAGAGAATACATGCAGGGGAAAGTGGAAGACGTTATCCATGAGAATACATACGGGTGAAATACCTCATTAGTGTGAGCATTGTGAGAAAGCGTGTCGGGCATTGGGAAACTTGAAAAAGCTTGAGAGAATACATACAGGGGAAGACCTTATTAGTGTGAGCATTGTGAGAACGCATTTGGAACAATGGCAGAGTTTAAAAGGCATACAGGTGAAAAACCGTATCAGTGTAAGCATTGTGAGAAAGCATTTCGAACGATTGAAACTTGAGGTCGCATGGGAGAATACATATTTTGATAGGCCCGATCGGTGTATATAAGTATTGCGATTAAGCCTTTCAAACCTGGTGGTTCATGAGAGAATACCTACAGGTGAATGACCTGATATCAGTGTGAGCATTGTGAGAAAGCATGTGAAACAATGGGAGACTTACAGATGATACATACAGGTGATAAACGTATGTGTAAGTATCGCGATAACGCATTTCAATGCTCTTCTAACATGGTGGTTGATTAGAAAGTGCCAGTATCGTGAGATTAGGGCTCGCCCATCCCCTGCTAGATTGATAATACATTGACCTGATGGACGAATACACGCAGGTGACATATTCTATCCATGTAATTATTGCGATAAAGCATTCACAAGATTTTCGTAGCCTGGTGGTTCATGAGAGTGCACACAGGTGAAAGACCTCATCAGTGTGAGCTTTGTGGAAAAAACATCCAAACAATCCGGAACTTTGATGAAAAATCATGAGAAAACACATCCGGTTGAAAGAACTGTCAGTGCTAGCATTGTGGGAGAACATTCAAAATACCACCACATGTCGATAAAATATACCGTATTCTCTCCGAACACTATAGAGTATAGACTGGCTATAATTATGATGTACGGGACACCGCCCAATTCTGAACACAGTCAAAGCGCACCCCCGTCCAGTGAGGTATTTTCTGATTGGATGTTAGTGTTGTGCGCATCATCGGCCCTCCTGAACAAGATGCCCGGAATTCTTCAAAAATGTACAGAAAAAAGTCAAGTGAGAAGTAAAAACCTCAAGGTAACTCGCAACTTTGACATGGCTATCACAACATTCTGACTTCAGTATCTCAGAATTTCGCGAGATCGTGTCACTTGTACTGGACTATGTAGATGCTGATGATTAGAACCAGTGGTGAAGGATAATCTGCTATGGCTTACGAAGAGGGAGAACGGAGCTACTAGAATCGTATCCTGGACCGTAAATCCGCCCTCGTTTACCCCCCCAAGTCAATAAAATTTCACTGCGATCCACCACCCCCATGAATTATTCCCCGGCCACCTCCTTCCCCCTCACTGCAAATGTATGTATATACGCCACTGTCTACAGCAATGAAGTGACCAACGCAACAAATCCTATGTTTCCTGCTGCTTTCCTCAATTTACCTTTCAGTTTTCCAGTTTGGGATATGACAACATTCATTGTAGCCTATAGATCACGGTATCATATCGGTACCAGTTTAAGCGGCGTGATCAGTCCTTTCATTGAACGAATACGGCTATGTCGGTCGTTGTGCAATAGCGCCACCGATTCCCAAAGTTTTCAGCACACTTTAAAATAGAGGGCGCAAGGGTATGAATACAGTCTGAGCCGCATTCTGAATATACGGATCTGGATCCAAAGTGTACGACGGGCTTGAGAACATGGCCACGGGTTAACGGAGCGGTCATGGGAGGAGAAGACAGATATGATGATTTGACGATTCTTTAAACATTAGGTCGTGGGAGAGAGATAATGTCAGTTTCATCTTTCACGCAAGTGCACCTCTGATACGAAAACAAATATACTGATCGAACGAGTTTATTCACCATTTTTCGATTGAGACATAATTTGTGTAGTCCCAATCTCCGAAAACTTCATTGCACCTCGTGTGCCTGAGCACTTGAGCACACTAGGAATATAATTCAGTGCGCGAAGCGCTCGGATACAAAAATGAGCACTTTGAATGAAATTGGAATACGGTATGTTTTGGTCTCGCCAGAACTTTGTTCAGTGAGAGACATAGTGATCACTTTGGCATGTGTGTGTATGTCCGTTTGTTTGTCTGTCCGTCTATCTGTCTTTCCGTCGGTCTGCCCATATGTGCGCGACGGCCGTGAATGCCCTCTTGCTGAAATTTTGCGCGGAGGTGTATGACGATGAGTTGTCGTTGCAGAGCCACTTTTCGTCCCGGAAAACGAACTAATTCTTTGCATAAATTTGCATAATAGTCGAAAATTGGACCGGAAGCTTGTGTACAAGATATCTCATGATCGATAAATGCGTTGGTTATGCAGTTCGGTGTATATGACAAGTATGAGAGATATGCAAACTGATTAGACAGTTAGATTTTCAGCCCGAATTGTAGCCTAATTAGCATAATTATTGCGATGTTTCAAAGTTTGTGGAATTTTCACGAAACTTGTGGATATGGTCTACTTCCAGTCTAAATAAATTTAACGGAAACAATATACGTTCAATGTAGAAATTATATATCACTGAGCAATAATATAGAGTGGACATCATATACCACCACATGTCGATGAAATATAGGTCTATTCCCGAACAATGTAGACTGGCGATAATTATGATGTACGTGACACTTCTGATTTGGGGGAACACCGCTTTCGCCCAATTCTGAACAAGGTTAAAACGCACCTCCGTCCAGTGTGGTATTTCCTGATTAGCTGTTCGTGTTGTGCGCATCATCGGCCATCCTGAACAAGATGCCCGGAATTCTTCAAAAATGTACAGAGAAAGGTCAAGTGAGAAGTAAAGAACCTCAAGGTAACTTACAATTTCGACATATTTATCACAATATTCTGACTTCAGTATCTCAAAAGGTTAACATAATTATTTAAAAAAATCGACAATGAATAGCCTATTGATATTCTATTTCACAGTGGAAAACGTTGGCCGGGTTTCTGGAGATCATCAATAGCCTACGTGAAATTGATTGAGGACGCTGTGACAATTGCAATAAATGAATGCCCCTATGAGATGCTGTTTTCGTAAGTGAATTCCAATCAGTGAGAAATAGCAATGGAGCATTAACGAAATTGATTACCTGACGTCATGCAAACGACGCCGTCGCTTCTCGCTAGCTGTTACAGGACGATAGTCCTGCTTTAACTGCACTTCACAAATGCACGATCAAAGGCGTTGGACCAGAAAACAGTCTATTAGACTATTTTTTTTAACCTTTATCATTTGAGAGAGTATGATAATTCAACGCAAACTCAATAAGCCAGTTCAGAGTTACAAGTGCGCATGCTCACGGCTGAGCAGGCCGAGGGAATAGAAAATATTCCCCC
>JAODTT010045525.1:0-15376 GCA_025400115.1 Pentamera pediparva
CAAAATTCTCGGGACCAAAAGTAGAACATATCCACCAAGTTTCGTGAAAATCCGACGAACTTTGAAAAATCGCATTATTTATGCTAATTATGCTACATAATTAGCATATTTCATGCTGAAAATCTAATCAGTTCATCTACCTGTCATCCTGCTCCTCATGCCAAACTACATCGCCGTACCTTATACGGTTCTTCCGTAATCTTGCTAACGAGCCTAAACAATAAATTACATGAAATAGGCTGATTAACCAACTTGATGGAGGTCTTCGCTGCCCAAAATCTAATCAGATCGTGAACACCCAACCCTGGTGCTACACACAAAATTTCGTTGTAATCCGACTCACGGTTTGAGAGAAATCCTGCTAACGAGAGAGTGTGACACACACACATACACACACACACACACACGCATACACACACACACACACGACGAAGTGATCACTAAGTCTCTTTCTGAATTTTATTAAACAACAGGGTCCTTCCTCATAAATGCAACCAACATGCCTAGCATGAACATGATTGATGATTTCGTTCTTTAGATATTATGTTCACAAGCTTTTCGGTTTTCACCTCTCCTGACCTTGAATGACACTGACCTTTACTAAATACAATGGGGTTCTTCCTCTCTATATTTGCAACCAACATGCCTAATATGAGCATGATTGATTCTTTCGTTGTCTAGATATCGTGTTCACAAGAGGGTGTCACAGTCACACACACACACATACACACGCCTGCGTCAGGCTGCGTGACCGCATAGATTTCTTCGCCTTCGGCAAGGAATAAAAAAGAGAAGTAGTATCTCTCACATTCTTCATAATATGCACTGGTTATCCATTAGGAAACGGGTCGCATATAAGATTCTCCTCATGACATACAAAGCTTCGTATTGTACGGCTCCAGCATACATATATTTGAATCACTATTAGGCATCATGGCCGCTCTAATGTAGCCCCCTCCAGCATAGGCAACCACCTGTAGTGCTTCTTACGATGGGAAGTCGTTCAGCTATGCAGCCTCGTAATTGTGGAACTCCTTACCCGCATATTTAACTGATTCGAGTTTGTCTGTTGCTATATAGACCTCAAGACTTCAAGACCCTGCTCAATACACACCTCTCTAATCCTTATGTTCTTTTCCCGTGTACAGTGCCTTGTGTTTACGTATATTTGTTTATCTTCTTCGTTATTTTCGCTGTACAGCGCATTGAGTCACTGATGCGATGCGCTATATCAATATGCTTTATCATTATTATTACTATTATTATTATTATCCCGAGTATAGGCCACGTACCAAAGAGAAAGTCACTAGAACGTTCACCTCCAGTTGACATTACAATATGAATGCTCAGGCCAAGTGGATTGCATTGCTGCAATACTTTTGCTTACAGCAAACCTAAACAAAATTACCTAAAATCTGCTGCCGCATTTGGACTGACAAGCTAAGAGCGTGATTTCACAAGTGGTCCCTTGGCAACAGGGAGCGGTCTTAATTACACCTCACGGTCAAGGACGACAAACAGTTGAGGAGGTATATATATCTTGGTCAATTGTGGATCTGTAGCAAGAGCAACGGCGTTAACAATCATGTATGTGGCAAAAATTTCTACCATGGAGTCGACACGTTTTGACCATAAAATTACAAGAGGCCGGACCATCCATCTTCTGTCAACGCTGACCCATATGCCCATCTCTATGTTCTGCCGACCACTCGAAGATGACGGAGCGTTCCGAGCGAGCCCGTAGAGCATCACGTTCTCTTATGTTAATGCTGTAATGATGACTGCAGGAGTCGAACGAAGACTGGCCGATGCGCTCGTACTTCGACAGGATGTCGTGATACAATCTGACATATCATTAGACAGTTAGACACATTCAGGGCACTTCTTAGTTGTACAGCAGCTGGATGTGCCGACAACCCGTTAGGCTGGACAGCAACGGAGAATAGATAGTGAGGGCGCTCAATGAAGTCCGTTGACGTCTGCATGCGCGATCTGATCTAATATTATAATACTCATATGTAGGTTCGATTACCGACTTGGCTGACCAAAACATATGTTCATGACAGCATTATTAGTTAGCAGTCTTGGGACTAGTGACACTTGTTTGGAAATTGATTGGTGAAAAGCAAAACTACAGGCCCGCATTGGTACTCGAGTACAACTCATCCTTAACCGGGGAGAGAATAAACACATGCTGACACTTTCATCTACTCCTGACGATGAATTGTCCTATCAGACGAGACATTGATGTCCGAGAACATGACGTGGAGAAGCTTTTAGATGGAACACGGCAACGGTATATCTCTATACAGATGTGCTCAGCTGCCAGTTAGCCGATCTGTAACTATACTCAATCAGTCTATTAGAAGGAAAGGCACTCCAAACCCCATCAGTTACAGCGCTAGGTCAACTCGATTAACAACGATACCCTGCAATGAATCATGTTATGCTTTACATTATCACGAGCTATATGGACGCCCACTGGCTGAAAACCACTGGTGAGCAAAGACTATCCAGAATGTCTACCGATGACGGCAGAGTGTAATAGTGTTACAGCAAGACTGGAATAATTGTGCACTGTGTGAGATAAGACGATTAGCAAATCGATCTGAACCCAAATACAGCTCTGTGGAATTGACTAATACAGCAAGGTATTACTATCCACTATCCACCACACCTGAGCTTTCGTGGAGAGCTGATATTACCAAATAATATATATTGGTAACAACTGATGTTAACAACATTCTTGTTCGATTACGTACACATTTTTATGCACGTGATACGAAAACGTTATTCACTGCTTGTAAAATGTAAATCACATTTCTGGATTCGAGAACTCAAACAGCACATAAAAACACGGGGACCGACGCCGATCACCATCGATGTTTGTTTCCCAGTTATAGAAGGATATTGTTAGGCCTATAGAGTTAGGACCGAGAAAAAAACCTCTTTTAGCAATTATCGACAACATGCAAAACGAATACAACAATGGCAATTAACCTGCTTCCAAGGCATTCACATATAATAAGCAAGGACTGAAGGAATGGTTCGACTGGTACTCATACTCGGCATGTTAGGGAGCTAATTTATGTTTTCAACCACAGGGTGAGAGAGAAAACGCCCGATCTCCTCGGAGAGCCATCTAATATTTTCAGAGTGAACACTTAGCGACCCCACATACTCCCGTACTGCACTATTCGCGTCCTCGATTGATCGTTGCTCGCTATTGTTTAATACAAGGGAATACTCACATGTTGATCATTACGTGCCTGCTCCTCGGATAATAAAGACTACTCATATATGAATTTGATATAATGACGCATGCACATTGTTCACTTTCATTGTTGACTATACGATGGTTACAAATTTACCTACTCACCATGGCAGATAACATGCTACAGGAATGCTCACACAATACCACCTACCCTTCCATTGCCCATTCGCAATCAAGTGATCCGTGGATGGCCTTGCTGTATATCGTGGGGAACCGCGCATACTATCAACGAATGCATTGAACCCTTGCATTGAATGCATTGATGCCTTTCATCAGACTGCCTCTGTGAATAGTGTATTCAATTTTATATTCATAATTAGGGACACAGTACACATCTGTTTGTTGGAATATATACCCCAAATTCCTACGATACAACAATATAGTTGGTACCCCAGAGACCAGAGTTGTTGAGGCCAGTTAGGGTTTTCGACATGCTACAAACTGAGAACTGTGCTCCGAAGTCGCAGGGTGTGGAAATTACGTTAGGGTGCAGTCCTAACTGGCCAAAAGAAATCGAATGGAGACTTTGATATTGTAGGAGAGAATGTGTCCAAGAACAGTCTGCTTGGTCTTCTGATTAGGCGGCATTCACACTATCATGACTAAACAGTAAATTGCACATTACAATGATATTATAACAACGATTCGTGACTGACGTGTTTTGTAGGATGCCAAGATTCTGACTGTTGGCTAAAATCCTGTAAAACTCGTAATCAGCATATCCAGTTTGTCCTTGGAAGTGTTTAATTCAGGTGCAATCTGAATGTATGAGAAATGTGGGACGAATCTGAGTATTGGATTGAGTGCGGCAGTTGTCCTTCGATTCGCAGACTGGTCACTTGTTCTAGTGTACGTGATAGTTAATAATCTTCAAGAATCGTTCATCACAATGAACAGTCATGTGTATTTTTATACTTTTACCCTTCAACACCCCACAGTTGATTCCGACATATGTGGAGGTCATTTCAAGGTCATCGGAGGTCGAATTTGCGTCATTTTCACGATTTTCCTCAACATGTCGGATTTGAACGAAACTTGGTGGGTGGGGACCACAGTTGCTCCCGACATATGTGAAGGTAATTTCAAGGTTATCGAAGGTCAAATTTGCGTATTCTCCACGATTTTCATCAACATTGTCATATTTGAATGAAACGCAGTGGATGTAGACTACTCTTGTTCCTGACCAAAGTGAAGGTCATTAGGAGGTCATCAAAGGTCACGTTTTGCGTAATTTAGGAGGGATTCTTTTGGGCCTCACACTTTTCCTGCCTGCAACAACCTCGGATCATACCCTTCGATATCAAATGGGTTTGACATTGTTCAATGCGGGGATATAACGTTGAACGTTGAATATATCTTGTTGACACATACAAAATATTTCACAGTTAATTATCACAGGAAGTATTTTTTGTTCAATTTCTTCATTCTGGAATTGTAAGACGAGGACGCAATCGCTCGCTAAAAGTTAGGGTGTAGTGGTGGGTCAAAAGCAGGGATGGAATATATGTTGTGTATGTTGAGACGGCGTACGCAGGAGCTCATAAGGTCGCTCTGACTTGCGCTGTGTTCTCAGTTCGTTTCACAAAGATTGGCGTATAGCTTACGTACGATTTATACACTGATGTATAACAGTGTAGGAGACTCCGGCTGGCTAACACATCATCGTCTGCTTCCTTCGATAATTCTCTCGGCAGCTCGGCTGATCCAGATTGACACCTCGAAGCCGTTCTCAAGGATATGATGATTGTAAATTCCCTTTTCGCTATAAGTGCCCAATTTTCGACTGATGAATGTTTCATGGCTCGAATGTGTAATTCGTCGAGGCAATTCGTTCCTAGGCATGAGACACATTAACCGTCTGTTTCCGATAAGGTTTTGCCACATTTCTCGTTTTGCGTTGATCCTGAATGACAGCTGGAGAGCTGAGGATTAAGGTGTTTCGAGTTCATATCGTCGTTCAAAGGATTATGGGTAAAAAGGCGATGAATTTACCGCAGTGGTATTAAATTCCAGATACTGTCTGATCGAATCGTCACTGTCATCAGTCTACGCTCTTCTGATGTATATTCCGTGGTATACTGTTGCTTTAACATCCACTCTCTCGTGCAGATTTAGATTGACAAGTATAAAACTATTCCTCGTATCAACAGTGGAAACGCTCGCAGGATTAAAAGGTTTTTGATCAAAATCTGTGGAAGTCTGACAAATATTTAAACCTTCAAACCTGACAGAGAGGAGAGCGAAAGATTGAATTTCAGTGGTTGGCATTCGAAATGATCTCTTTGGAGCGAGGAAAATCCGTGTTAGCGTGACTATCAAAGAGCTTAAGGAATATGGCTGCCGTATTCTCGCATTGGTAATAGTCTACAGTTACGTAGTTACAGTATAATTGCAGAATATATAGATAAACAAAGTAGGGAATAGTGGAAGTAATTAGGTCTCGACGGTTCTGAATGCAAATAACGTTGGCAGAAAACTGGTACACCGAAAGAGTGTGCCCTACAACTACGAGTTGCTCTTGGAACATGGGCTAGACGAGATCATAGTGGATCGTTAGAGTCGGTTAGACACTTTAACGAATGACTGACCAAACTGCGCGTCTACTCTATACGCACCTAGCCGTGGGCAATGGCTTCGACAAGAAAACATATTTGTGGTCGAAATATCCAATCCCGGTACTTACAGTCAAGGTCAACTCTGCCAGCACAAGTGCGCTGTTGAACAGGTTGCCCGCAGTCGCTCTCAGTTGTATGATTGGATACTAATTATAACAGGTAGGCCTGCAGTACCCACAGACTGGAGTGCATTGAGGTGTCTCTCGACCCGATTAACATACATCGGTTTCGGGCAGACTATTCTAGTATTAACCACAGCTGCCGTCTGCGGCCAGAACAGGTGGTTCATACAATCAGCCAAGCATACGTGCAGAGCAGGGAGCGAAGTTGTAGCTTTGTTTACAACTGGGCGATTGACCTTGCTGATTCAACTGTGCGGACAGAAGCAGATGTCTGGCTGTGTGTCAATAATATCAGCAGGTTTATTCGTGTTTAAAAATAATTGATGAACGATACAAGCAGTAGCATGGAACGACTGGAGAAGCTCCATTTTACGGGCAATGGCATAGATGGGAACATGAGAAGTTTGATCCCTAACATCTTTCGGGATTATTTGTTGAGATTTCCAGTCCTATCATTGCTCGTTATAGAGCTTCCAAAATATATGTTACACAGTAATTTTGCATGCAATAGACACGTTCCCGTGGTTCTCCTACCCCGTACCCCGATGCGTTGTGTACAGTGGCGTATCGAGTTTCAATCGTTCAAATGTACCTCGAGTTTATTTAAATATAAATCCTTGATAGGATCCAAAACATTAGAGATATTTCATGATTTCCAGACGGAACCATTATTTCGTAACCGTTCCGTCCAGTTCTTCTCAGTTTGCCTCTTCCTAAACCAGCTTTCCCCCTCGCAACAACATACTTTGTTGTACAACTAATACCGTCAACAAAGTTTTCATGGTGTATACTGATGAAGAAGACGCTATAACCTAGCTCCATACCCCAACGACTCCATGTGCTTGAAGCGTGAACCAACGAAAGACGTATGTATTCCCTCGGCCTTACCACACATTGCCCATCCTCCATTAATGTTAGAACGCTTCCGGAATGCTCTTAGAATATTTGATTTTCTCCCAATTCTATACGACTTTCGGCAGGTCTAGGTTTGAGGTTTGAAGTCAACAAGAGGCCCCTCGATACTCCCTTCTTTCTTCCATTGCTAAATGAACAGAATATTTCAATTTGTCCATTCATGGTTTATTCAGTCCTACTATACACACGTGACGTGCCTTGTTGTGTTGTGACGCATTGTGGCTGCTAACTACTCACATGCACGCCAAGCAACCCAAGTATTGTGATTGGCTGAATGTATTTGGTCAATACGCAGATTTATACAAGGATTTTCTGTATTGGTTGAACGTAACCCTAAAACAGCCAATCGTGGCAGCCGTTGTTGAATGTACGTATTGACTGCATCGATTTACCATCTGCCCGAGCTGCCAGAGACAACCTCTCTGGCACCACTGATATAGATCATTGCCATGCACATGTAATGCGAAAGCTTCTACCCATCGCGCCGTGTAGGGTTCACGTCTTATGTCATGTTGAATAGGTCAAACATCATACTCGGGGAAGTTGGGTCTCCAAACGCACCAATCTACATTTCTACACATTCCCTACCACGAATAACATTAAAATATACACTAAATTTTCTTGGAGCTACAATTGTTTCAAACTGTTCTCCACGAAACAGACCAATCATCGAGATATTTCATAATCAAAATGTTGTACTATTTTGTGACTATCGGTGTCATTTTCTTGATGCTTTCCAGTATACTTCAGCGATGGTAATATATGTCGGAGCGCCCTATAGGTATATGGCAGTCCTTCGTTTACCATCGCGTCATCACACGGAAACATGTACTCGCTCTTCTTTCATCACACTCCGTGTGCCTGGAATATGCTTCCAAAACATGTGTTTCCACCTACTTATAATCTCCAGCAGTTTATAAGTGAAAGCAACATGCCCTCTCCCCATGTTCGTTGAAATAAAGAGGTTACGTGGAGCACTGCGTTGAACGACAGTATAGTAGGTAGCAGTGACGTTACCATGATCCATGATCCCGGGGCACTTTGGCCCCTAGCAGATCGAATAAGCCCAGGGTACACTCCAAAACACCCTGGGTAATTTGACCCGGAAAGAATCAGGGTGACTCTTTCCTGGTTAATTCACCAGGTGTTTCTCAGAGTGTGAGTCAGCAAGGACCAATGTAGCGGGCTGAATGGCTGAATGTGGGAGAGGGAGGTAGGGGGAGGGGGGTCCTCGGTTGGGTGGGGACCCCGTCTCAGCGCGATCCGAATCATAGGGATAACCTGTACGCCAGTTGCGGTAGGACCCACTCCCGAGACCGGCAGTACATCGGAGGCTCTAATCTGCTGACCGTGCAGTCGGTTCGCCGAACAATTTCAGATCAAACCAGACATCACATAGGCCTATTAGAGGGAACCTCTTACCTGAAGTCACCAATGAAAAGCAGAACAGAGTACAGCTTTTTATCACCGATGTCTGGCGATGTCAGCGCTTCCACCTGAAACCAGTAATACAAGAAATAGATAGCAATAGGCAACTATATACGGATTTTGATCTTCATCGAAAATCACATAGAAAGAATGAAACAGTGCAATCTCAGTTTCTTCTCGTGATTAGTAATATCAGACAAAACAGTGCCCGACGAGGTATTTTTCACAGGAATAGTACATGTAACGGGGTGATATTTGGACACCACATAACCTTGACGACCACTTTCGGACAAGCATCAGCATCATCCTATGACGAACATGCGGATAAGCATCGGGAATGCGGCTTCCCCCAACAGGATCGGCAAATTTCCCGACTGCTTGGGAGTGGTGTGGGGTACGTTGAAGGCTTCTCCGATGAAGGGGGTAGCCTCACCCTGCCCAGATACACCATCCTCCATCATATGGCAAACGTTCACTTACCAATTCGAACAGATGACGCCTGTAGGCTTCTGTAACCTGCCGGAACAGGTAGTCGTCCTTGCATTGGTGTAACTGGACGAAGTTCTGCAGGAATAAAAACCGCGTTTACAAATACACTAAGGATGCCACAAACAGTCAATTTCATTGACAGCAATTCGGTTGTCAATACCAGTGAAGATGCCCTGAATTGCTAACATCGTTATTCCTTCCGTGTATTGCCGAAAGTACTTGGGTGCGAGAATCCTAGCCTCGCTGGTTGTTATTCATTCAGTGCTGCTGCTGCTTCTACCATCTAAACCTAAGTCTTTGGTGTAGGTTGCCATTCAGCGCCGCTGCATTGTAGCAATGACACCCATCCGTCCACCACCTAAGTCTTTGGTGAGGAAAGGGATTGGGGAGGCAAGTTGGGAACATACGCTGAGAACAGTGCATAGCCAGGGCGGCGGAAGCTTCTGAAAAATGGGAGGGGCAAAACGGGTACATAAAGGGGCACGACTGTGGTGTAAAACGACTCTATATCAGAACTTTTCGAAAAAGTGGGGTCATTTGCCGCCTTGGCCCTCGGTTCCGCCGCCTCTGCGAGTAGCCATGGGCGCTTATTCTCTCGGGGCTTCGGCGTTGGGCCTGCTGTTTTTACGTTCAGACGATAGGCACATAGGGCCTTTACTGCCTGGACATCAGTGTCCTTCTATGATGCTTATACCAGGTACCGTACTCAGTAAAGTTGGGAGGGCTATAGCACACCATCAACCACAATTATTTGGCGTGATGATCGGTAGTTAGAGTTCGTGTCCAACCGTACTGTCACGATTACCAGAGCTATACCTGGCAAGCGGATTAAAAGTGTCCTGCCTATCGGCCTATAGACAGATAAAGAAGAAACTAACACGCCCGGGATCTGAACCCGCAACATTTGGGTTACAAGTCCAAGCACCACACCCTTAAACTATGTTGGCTCTCCCGCGGGGGAGAGTACTTCAATAATTGGAAGTCCCAATCACGTCTGTCGAATGGGGCAAGTGAATGTTGGTCCCGGAAACAGGACGGAAATGCGAGCTACGTATCTGAACACTTTGAATTATCGACGGTGCCTATCCGCTATCACAAGGCCATGGGTGTTCTATCGACTTGGATTGGTTTCCTGAACCCGTAGATAACAAATATGTATTCGTCTCTCACCTATATATCCAGGAAAAGGTCGAGGTCGGAAGATCGAACTGATATAAAAGATGGGATAATCCCTCCCTCCATATGTAGGCTATTATGCTGTATACCACTGGAGAGGCCACATTCTCAAAATGCCCCAACTGTCCTGGCTCGCATAGTCTGGGGTATTGCAAATGCATGTTTGCGACGAGTTTCATTCTGAAGAAAAAATATCGTCTCGCAGCACCCGGCGAACAATGGACTGTGCCGTTTGCATGACGTCACGACGAAAAATGAGCCCAGTGCAATCTACTACCGATTACGGTGTATCAACTAATGTTGTCATAGTGACGATATATCGTAAACGATGATATGATTCGTTCTGTGACATCATGCAAACACTGTCGTCGCTTTTCTGCCGAATGCTACTAGACGATGTTGCCTCTTTGAAAAGAAGAGACCTATGCAGACCTGACGAAAAACCCGTGTGTGCACAGTAGCTACGAAAAAAGCTGTGTGCTCAAAACAAACAAGCCTAAATTTCATGACGGAATATAAATAACTGATGCGAATTAAACGAACGCCCGCATTTGGAATGCAATCAATTATTCCTCCATGGTGTGCCTCATAATGTATTGCTGCTATGAGGGTGGCCTACGTTACGCACTGTTTGAGCTCAAATTGTTGTTAGAACTACTTTAGACGGCCAAGCAAATAACGTAATATGATATATTAGAGAATGACATTGACTGCAATTGTCTGCCATTGCGTTCAAAACGGTTTTGGAATTTGGCGAATCAATTTAGATATGCATATCGATATTGAGGGCATTGTCTTTATTGGGGGCGATGGCAAGTCATGTAAAGCAAATCACAGTCATGCAATGCTTTTTTATTTTTTATATGTTAATCACAGACAACCAATTTCTCAAGTTTGAGACTGATTCCACTGTACGCCTTTGAGCTTGCCTGATTTAAAATCCTACCTGCTCATATGGATACGATTCGCACATCTACTATGTACTGGCAACGTACAACTTATTTGGAGTGTTTGGGATTGCATCCTCTGTAATTCGGTATTAGGCCACGTCTCTCATGAAGAGTGGTAATCCGATCAGCATGGGTGATCAAACAGTTAATTGTTAAATATTTAGTATCTGAACCATGACATTGATGAGATTCTTCTGCTATGGAGTGTTTGGAAAATTATATTTCCTTCTAATGACTGTGAATACATATCTTCAGGTCATTATCATGAACACAAAATAACACACACACATACACACGCATTATCACACACATATTCTCGCATACACCACGACGTGAAAGTCCTTGTTTGGATACATATGAATTAACCAAAATTGATAGTGCTGCAGACTGAACAACCTAAATCAGCAACAGAAATAAACGGGGATAAGTCATCGATTTAATGGAGGTCTCCATTCGTAAAGTGTAAGTGAATAAATGTCATTGATTATGCATTATCTTACAAACGCGCACGTTTATTAGACGGGACAAATTTCAGTCGAAAAGTACTGACGACTTGAATGGCTTGCTACCATAGAATTTGTACAGTGACTGGCTTGAAATCAGACTATTTGTGGTTAATATGACTTTACTGAAGTTAAAGTTAATTCTCCCCGTCTCTAAGTCCCCTAGACGATAACTCGTGTTGAATCACTGGGATACATCTCCCTGTTAATAGTCTTACTGTGTGGAACATATAAGTTAATGGAACAGATAGAAGCGTATCTGCCGGGTTCAAATTGATCATTAACCAACACCCCACTGGGTCCAGAGGGAGGAAAACACCTAAAATATCGGGAAAGATGAAGGAGAGTGGCAAACAAATTAGAGAAAAGACAATTTGAAGATTACAGGAGGAAAGGGAATCAGGGAAAGTAGAGAGGAGGAGGGGAACCACGAATGATTTCTTAGGAGCCTCATCACAGTGATGCCCCTTGTCGTAACGCTCGCGCCGTAGTTACCGGGAAAATTTGATGATGAAGAGGAAATAAATTATAATTCTATTGCCATTTTTACGAGGTTTGCAAATCAAGGAAAAAGGTTTTCATGAAAAAAATTCTCATCAACTGGTGACACAAAATACGCCACTTCTTCAGAAGCTCGTAGCTACATTCACCAGGTTCAATGAGACTTCGGCATGGAACCCAACAATTATGTCAATTGTGTGCTATATTTCTATTGACCTCAACTTACTATTCACTAATTGAATACAAATATCAACAAAACAGTAGGCCTATTCGCCCCATGCAGGTTATTTGTACAATTCCTGAAGCTGAATTATATTCCCATACAATGGTGTCATCAGCACTTGCGTTAAAACCTGTTGAATTATAGCAGCGATCATTTCCCCAGAGCAGATGGTGACAGGAGGTGTCATTGGTTTTCTGCTCGTTTTTACTGTCCTCAATTTGGGGTCAACTACAGTCAGTGAATTCAAGTGAATTGACCAAAGTGTGACCATAACCGATGAGCTGCTAGAATCAATAGTAACCCCGACAGAAAATTTGGTCTTGCAATAAAACCCGGGCGACATGAACCTAGTCAGTATTAAAGCCTGGTTTGATGTGAGCGACTTTTTGTTCATGCGATTACTGGGTGGTGTGTTTGCATTGTTTGAAACCTACTGCACATGGTCCAAACATGAAGACCACAGAACAGAGGCGACTTGCGACTATTTCGAGAATTCCAAGTAGAAAATACCCAAACATAGTTTTCCGTTGGTACCATGCCTCACACTATGCCTAAATAAAATCGGCACCAACGTTGGTAACCAACACAAAAAGCATCGCAAACATCCCGAGATAGACAATTTCAGCAAAATCAGACACTATTGCCTCGCAGCACCTTGTGAACAATCGACGGTGCCGTCTGTCTGACGTCATGACGACCAATCGTCTCAATCCACTTCGATATCGATTATGGTACATCGGAATGGTTTTCGCTGTGACGGCATGCAAACGCCGCCGTCGCTCTTTTCGCCAGTTGCTACCAGACGATATTGCCTCTTTATTTGAAATACATTTTTACCTAGAATTTTTCCTTCATGGTAATACTTGTGAATGAATAAATTGCATGACACTTCTGATGCAGGTGAAAAGCGAATGCAGGTGAAAAGCGAAGTTATGACTAACCAATATTGAAGAATAAACAATCCCGCAATTGACAACTTACCTGCTAACTCGCGGAATCTTTAAATCACGAAGAAGTGTTGGTTTCTGGAATACAATCTAATGAGGAAATCACATCATCTATTGACTAACTTTGTCCGAAGTTCGTCGAGAATAGATATATCCACCTCGAAAGTTAAATTTCCCTGCGACTGATCGAAGCGAATCAGAATCGAACATACCAGATTAAGTCTCCGGCACAGCAGTGCAATCTTTACCGCGAATTCAAGCAGATCAGATACGCGATTCAGGACTACGGATTGATGTTTCGCGAGGGACGCATGTCAATATACAAGTGAGAGATCTTGTACACAAATCGTCGTTATATATTGTCAGCAATCACTGTAATAAATATTACTGGTCAAATCCGAAGCGCGTATCTGGTTGGATGCCTGAACAGCGACGTAATCGTTCGAGCTCGCCTGCACTTAGTGATCCACATCGGAGCTTGTCAGACAACCAGACATCAAGCAAAATGAAAAGCGTTGTGATTATCTCTCAGTATTCTCATTGATATACAGCGGCAGAGCATATCGTAACAATTGCATATTTTGTCATAAAAAGGACTGCAACCACTCTTCTTCCTCCAATATATTGCATTCACGTTCTGCGTTTTTGTCAACGAATAAATAAACAGGAGTATATTTTCACCAATAGCTTTCCAAATAATGTTATATCTGTTCATGTTATATTTTCACCTAATCTGAAAATGCAGCCAGATAAAGCGTCTTGGATAGAACATGAACAGAAGTAAGTCTATAATGTCCAGACCTCTTGCTTATGATATGTTAGTTATATCTGGATGACTAATCATATAGCCTATACCAGAGAACAACATATTTTGCAAAATTGTATCTAATTTCAAGAAGAAGGTATGTTTTATTACCATCCACCTCAGTCATTCCAATCCTCTGTAACTAGTCATAAACTCTTCATCATATTTGATAGCATTTCATGAGGAACACCTTGTAACTAGTTGCACGTTAGTGGGTGGAATGCTCTCAACTCATCTTCCCTACACAGCAAACAAATCCTACAAGTAACTGTTTAGGAAACTTCAACAACATGCGACAGCACTTCACAATCCTCTATAAGGTACTCGGTAATTCGTGTTCGGTAATTCGGCCTTGTGTGACGTATTAACAAGTCGGAAATATTAAACAACGTTTCCAACCTGACCTCACGATAGTATGCTCAATTGAAAGCGATGTCGGCACTAAAACTGTTATCGCATACATTCACAACAGTTTAGGATTTCCCGAGGGTATTTGCCATTTTTACCCTAAATTACCGCTAAAACCATTATAGGATTCGGTCAAATCTCTGCGATTCGTATTTTTCTCAGTGCTGCTGGCAACTAATCAGTATTTATTGCTGTTCAATTATACAGCCATTGAAATGTTCTCCCTCTCTCTTACTGAATGAGCAATATGATGACTTATATGTCTCTGCCCATTGGCAATAACTGCAACACGACAAGATGGTGACCAATTAACATTTCCCGTTCTTAAAATGTTTCGATGATTCTGTCGTCTTTGCTCATGTAAATGTATATGTCACAAAAGGCTTCAGACATTTGCTGACAAATGCTTGATATGATGCTACCATGGTTGAGACGTGGTAATATAGGCCTACGTTGATTGGCCAGCAGGGTGAGATAATCTCAAATTCCTGCAGTCAGTTTATCCGTTTGTGTAGGCCTGCCCAGGTTGTCTTCTCTGAACGTAAATTTAATGATTAGAAGGTAATTTGCTTGATTTTTGCTTTGAGTCCCCAGGAGAACTGCCGATTTCTCGATCTCCCATGCGATCACCCATCGAGTGATCATCATTCTGTTGATGTATTTGGTCATTGTCCGAATATTACCTGATTGTTTGAATTGTTATTTGAAACTGTGATGTATTATTCCATATGTTTAATTCTCGCCTTAATTAATGTCAAGGTCGATTACATTACAAGTACTGTTACGTTATAACATAGTCTCATTTGGTCGAGTTAGTAACTGTATATCACCTGTCCTGTTTCAACCAATTCATATTGAAGACACGACAGCCATCGATGAAAGTTTTATGACTGCACGTCTTATTCTCCGTGTTCCTCGCCATGAGCATATCACTCAACTGCTTCACCGGCTCAATTGGCTCCCAGTAAGGCAGAGGATTGCTTCAAAATTATTTCTACTCACTTACCTGCATGGCTCCTG
>JAODTT010045526.1:0-10188 GCA_025400115.1 Pentamera pediparva
TGAGGTTCTGATGGCTTGCCGTGGGCTCGAGAGTTCACATAGTAATTAGTGAAATTATTTATAATTCTTTATTATTATTCGTCGAGTTCAGCTGGTTTTGACCAAGTAATCGCAATTTCCGTACCGTTATTTCAACCAGATTGACACTCCTACTGTAAACGACATTAACAGAGTTGTTACACCATGGACACATTGCGCAATGCCCATGCTCTAATTACGAACTAGTTATCACAGCTATGAGTTTCTGAATTTATCACTTCGACTCAAGCTTCAGGAGCATTCTGTAATGAGTATTCGTGACAGTAGTACAGTTGAAAGGGAAATTATGACTGACTTGTAGAATAATATGAGATGAGTTCAAGGAATGTCACATCATTACGAAATCACGCATATGTTAATGGGTACATTCATTGTGAGATAACCCATATTCTGCTATATGCTTGTTTGTGAGGATATTCCCTGTCCCGATACTACACTGGAGTATTAACACCAACCAATCGGCAGCAACAGTCTGCAACTATTGCTTCCTGTGTTGTTTTACGAGGGCTCGCAATATTTACAAGCTAGGCATCCTCTTGTTTACTTTGATGACAATCTGCAGTAGCTGTTGATTAGGCGAGAAACCTTACACCTGTCTCCACCCCTTATCTGCGCAGAGGAATACACGTTGCGTCTAGCATTATAGCTGGAGTGCGATAAACTCTCACATTAGTGCCTCGCGAGGAACCTACGCGATGAGAACACGAGGAGATACAACTGCGTTGACGACGAATAATGTACAAAACTATAGGCCTACCTTACTATCGCAATCCCTATACAATTGGGAATTAATGTTGCATGCAGTGTGGAGATGAGGATGCATCATCGGGCTACCTTCCGCGTGAGTTTCATTTAATGGAATTTTATTCATCGATTTTCCTGATCTTTTCAATTCACAAAACTGGTGCCGAAGGAAGACGTATATGGCATTCCTCTCCTTCCGGACTTTTACCTGACGATTTGCAGGAATAGTCACATGGTAGCCTCCTGTTCATGCAGTAGGTGGTTGTATTGTATTTCTTCGTTCATCTTGCTAACATCCATATTTGATGCAGGATAAAATCATTCGAATGCAAGGATGCGTATATAACAGGAAGTTTTCCTGGTCTGGTGCTTTCGCTAAACCCGGTAAATCTAGCTGTGTATGCACAGGTCCGCCTAGCCTTCCCAACAGTAAGCCACCTACCAGTATATATTGCGCGCGCAACTAATTATGGATGTCGGCTTGGATGAAGCCGAAAATGCCAAAAAGACGCGCCTTCGTTGCACTCGGAGCACACTGTGTGAATCAATACTAATACTCAATCGGTTAAGGAATATTTCCGTGTTCATCCGAAATGCTGCCTTTCCCAAGCCTGTCCACTATGCGGGGATTACGATTACCCTGCCATCACCAGTCACGTTATATTTGCCTGGTATAAATACTCCCACATCCGCTGCAATTGCTACAATGTGCCAACATATCTACCAGAACCATCTATTTTGGCTATCTCGGAAAGAGTACAAGTGGTTAACACAGACCTAGCAATTTCAATTAGTCCTAAAAATGCATTTGCCTTTGCGTAGAATGATATACTGGTTTTGCTATCGATGTCGTCATTACAATTAGAACGAGGGGACAGGAAAATACATAACATATCACCAAAACGCTGACAAACAATCATCTCGTTTTCACCGATAACAAAACGTTTTATAGTCTCCAATTTTTGTCGCTCCTCAATTCTTCGCATTCTCCATTAGTCGAGGGTTGTCTAGATTCATATTGTAAGTGGGGGTCCCATCTCTTTTTTATTTGGACTAGCCTCCGATGATCATTTCCCTTTCAAACTCGTTTCTCTGCTCTGTTGCCAATGTAAAGCATCACGCATAACTGCGGAAGGTGTCATTTTGAAGTCGGTGTGATACGACTCTAATTGAACTCTAAGGATGACAGAATCTCTGACCCTGAGAGTCTAAGATCATACTAGTTAGTAGCATGGTCATTTTCGGAATTAAGATACTATTCAGCAATTCATGTTTCCTGCTCAGCAACTGATCACGACATATCCGTGCATATGCAACATTTTGTAGATTAAATTGGCTTGTTCAGTTGTTCGGATCCCCTCTCAAAGAATGCAACTACGTTCCGCGGTGATCTACATTGGTGTTGAGGTTTCGCGTTGACGCATCTTTGAACTACGTTTCAGTTCGAAACCATGAAATACCACAACGATAGCTATTTCATACCGCCAGCTCCAAATGACTTGAGCAGTATTTCCGCTAGAGTCGAAGATTATGAATAAGATCCCTGTTCGCATTCCGTTCGCTCTTGCAGGAAGCATCACAGCAAGGACACTTAAAAATTTAACCGCTTGGCAGATGGAATTGTCACGCTCTTAGCTCTCTGTCGAGCGTTCCATTCAAATTATCACATACATGCATCGTTTGATTTGTGACAAACTTCTGTATTCTTTTTGGATAAAATTTGGACGCTTTCCAAGTCTCATTTTTGGGTACGTCTCTCATTTAATGAATTTACCTTGTGAAGGAATCTTCCTATCCTGAGTTTCCAAGACCGTCACAATGCTGAGACAGAGAAACAAATCATAGTATGTCTGAGTACTCATATTACTGCCTGGCATGCTTGACACAGATTGTGCTGTGAGGTTGAAATTCCTCCTAAGCAGACTTTTGGACACACTCCAGGCAGATGGGCTTTCATATTTTTCTCATATTCAGGGCACTTCATTGGTTCCGTGGTCATCTTTGGTGAATAGTTGAATACAAAGCGGTTTGTAGCAGCCATTCTTCCTGGAAAGAATTAGAGGCAGACTTCTCATTATCCGTTATTGACTTGCTTCATATCCATTTTTCATCCGTATTTATTCACTTATCGTTTTTTCTTGTCAAAAATGTTCATGCTTTTATCAGCAACAAATCGTGGATAGTTTTCACAGCCACGCGAATTTCTACCCCACTCGAAGTCACAACAACTGCACGTACACAAGCTGGTTGGTCGTTACATAAACTGTAATATCCTTCATCAGCTCAACTACATCAACTCAAAATGAAGGAATTCTTTCTGTATTGATTTTGTGCTCATATAGGGACATTATTCTGATGTTCATGTTTTGTAAGGATGAGTGAAAAGCGGTAAAAATGTTACGTGAAGAAGAACATGCGTTATCAGTATTCACGATATTATTTTTATCCATTGTATTATCCTATTGACATGGTCTTTTCCCTGTTGTCCCCTGTTGGTTTCGTAACACCCTACAATGTATTTCGTGACACACAAATGAAACATAATCATGCGCACTTGGTTTTCACAGTTCATTCGTGTGGGTAATGCCATCAAACCCCTTCTCGCGTAAGGTGCAACCACTGTCTCCATCTATATGGAAAGGGTGTGGAGTTCAAAAACTAGTCCAAGATATTTCGGAACTGATTCTGCAATTGACATAAAACTCTCCTGAAAAAAACGTTTGTTATAATCATATTTTGTCAAAAGCAATAATGTCTCGCAACACCCGGCGAATAATGGACGTATCAGTTTGCAAAACAAATCATCCCACGGTATATCGGAACGAATTTTGTTTTGACTTATCTTAAAGTGACGATATACCGATCGATATCGAGACGTCATGCCAACGACGCCTCCGCTCCGTCCCCAGCTAACAGACGATAGTGCCCTCTAACATACCTTGTGTATTTATGGGTTGATGATAGTGTTGATAACCTTTCAGAATATTGTTTACGAAATTGCGATGAGCTACAGAGCGGGTGTATTCAGGATCACATTTTTCAAGTGAGCGCAATGTTTGCAAAGTCATGTCTCATAGTTTGGATTAGGTGGCTTGGTGATGGGTGTACAAGGTTAAGTTACTCTTTTCAAAATGCAAAATGGATGACACCATCTGCGCCGTAATCGCCTCCGAATCTAGAAAAAAATCTCGTACCCAAAATATATGGTGCTGAATCAAAGACATATCTAGTCGACACAGTAATGTGGAAGAAGGATAACTTTCTATTGCCCATACCCAGTGTACCGTACTCTCCTCAGGGCACCTAAATAAATCGCCTCAACCCTCACCGTCTACTAGCTGACTCTCGTCGATCCTCATTAATCCATCTCTAACTAACGTACACGATCATCACGGTTGCCAAGTAGTAACAGTGTAGGTATGGTGCCTCAGTTTAACTGATAGTTAAGTTACGATGAGCCACATTTATCAGTTATAGTCGTTGTATTCCATGTCTTCCATTTAGAGAATAAAGATGCTAACATGGAAATGCAAAGAAGCAATTCCTCGAAACGCAAATGCAAATGCCCATGCTCTCTGCAACGGGTTCATATGGGAGGATCCCTATAACGCTATCTTTCTGGCTTTAAATGAATTTGTATAATATTTCATATCAGTGAAACGACATAAACATATTCGAAATGTTTCTGGTGGGTTTTTCCGGAGATATTCATGTACACTGATCGTGTTATGTTCATTTATCATGGTGATCTCTAACACCGTATACTATTCTTTGAAAAAATTCCGTGACATCTGTGTGAGCTAATGCTAAACTACAATGAGCAAACAATTCGGCAGTCGTGTACTCGTTTCAAACCACAGATATATGCCTATGCGTGCCTTCCATCATACCAATACCTCAACGGAACACCGAACAAGCTCTTCACCTGATACAAATGAAACACCAGATAACTATCGCTGAAAGTACATAACATACAACACATGCTAATCAGTACGGACTAGATGGATCGGCTGAACAGACACGCTAAACAGGCTGCATGGGTAAGGAAGTGATGGCGCTCTGCACTTTTGCTACGAATTGACCACGTTGAAACGGATTTATCGTTTCACGTCTAAGAACAACAACTCGTTCGGGGAAACCAGCATTCGTGCGGCGATCGCCTTCGGAGTTAGACGGGTTGTTATTTATTGGAAACTAAATACGCTGGACTTGATATCTGGATAGGAGGAAACGTTCGTTGGTACATCGAAAACTAGGTTTTCAATCCAATCACTGCTTTCCGTATAAAACTGCTCACTTTTAAGCGCAGTTCTATTTGGAGCTAGATATTTCCGTGCAGTTTATAAATAATTAATTCTCACTGATATCCGTCATTTTCTCGGAAGGACATTTCTAAAAGTGTAAAAACCCGGAGAGAAGCCTGTGGTGAGGACAGTGGTTCAATAAACATTTCGGAATTAATCGGAACAGACCTCTCTTTGATTAGCATTTTTCAATAATTGTTAACAGATCTGGTCGGAAGTATAATCATAAATATACTTGGCCTATATCTTCAGATAATAGTGTCACAGTCGGATTCCGGAAAATACGGTAAGTATACCCTAGTCATAGACTCATTGGTTTAGTAGCATCAAACGATGTTTACCGGAAGCTCAACAAAATAGGAAACTCAAAGTCATTCACTAATTGAAACGACTAATCACGATTGACTGTTCCTTTTGCAAATATTTGAATGATTCAAACATCTGGATATATTCAGCATACATTCGTGATGTTCGTTATCACTCAACTAGTATTTCAGTAGATAGCCGGTTACCACGTGTCCACGTCCAATATTCTTCATGTAAACAATTTTGTAATCTTGTGAATGTCCATGAACGTCCGCGCTGTTGAAGTATTCGTATCATCGTCACAAATATTCGCAAATATTCGTGAATTTATTGTTGGTCGGTTGTAATGATTCATATTTGGAAATTATTTCAGTTCTGTCCTGAAGCTTTCGTAAGAATTCGTTGGATGCTGTTATCTCAATATTCCGTATATACATTTGTCAGCTATTTAAACCTCTCTAAAACCATGGTCAGATGGAAGCAATTAATGTAGGCCTAAACGGGAATTCGCCAATGACCGTACTAGGACCCGAGGAAGTGGAAACGGACTCAGATAGGATACCGGAAAAGGAGTTACATAAATGTCCGTAAGGTGAGACCGGTCTTTACAATTATCTCGCTGATGTATTCGTGTCGATGTCTGCAACATGCACACATTAGGCATAAGGAACCGTTGCAAGGTCAGTAAATGATTCAGCCGAGCAATACTTATCTTCCTTCTCTTTTCACTACAGACTGACATTCGCACTCAAATTCATGCAAATTCATGATGGTGGAGCGTGAAAGCAGTTGTCAATAATGGGGGGAGCTGCGTTAGTGCTACGGATAATCGAGAAAAAACTGTTAACATTGTCCAGGCAACAATTTTAGGATTGCCTCTGTTGATAGTACGTCCGTACGTTCAATTTGTTATACATCGTCGTTATGGTGACAAGCAAACATTTTGCGCGATTGTACCAACTGGTGAACGGATCTTATAACAGCATGATGGGCCCAGACTATCAAACTTTCGTTACGGCAAGAGTTGCTCTTCTATGAAGAACGTTGCTGCGCTAGAGATGCTCCATGTATCATCTGTCACAATACTCTCTTATGTTCAGACTAGCAAGCAATGTAACGTTTGCAATAAAAGTGTTTTCGTCATCACTTTCAAAGCTATGTAATTTGGGATATAATGTCAGAAGCACCACATTTTGCTAACATTTGGTTTATGTTGGACAACAATCGAGGCAACTGCATGCCTCACCAGCAATATTCGAAAGGAAACCATATGAAAACCGCCGAACTATATAAAAAATGGGATCTTGTAAAGTTCAATAACAATCTGCTGGTTTCCTGTAAAAAACAGTGCATATTCCACATAGCTTAGTATTAGTGACAGGCTGACAAGTGGAAATCATGTGCTTGAGATATCACTAAAGACAATAAAGCTAGCGGCCGTAAAAACATATATTTCGCTGTCACTTCTTGCTGTCTCAAACTTGGTACTAGGCGCGAACGAGCGACTCATATGTTACCACTGACACGAACCACGTAAGAACTCACGGGGAACTCCCACATGGGATGTCTGCGTTTTTGCATGCATTTGTCTGAGGTATGTTCTGCTTCAGGTGAGACGTAACTGAATGTAAGCATTTTCGTTTCTATTCTAAATCCTAAAGACATTTATCAAGTTCCTAAAACCTAAAAAGTAGGATTTGCACTGGAGGTCGACAAAGCCTTTATGTATTCGTTTTCTCTCTCACTCGGGTGATTCATGTAACTGTTCCAAGTTCAGATTTGCCTGCTTATCTATAAACGTTCATGAATTCATGGTTGTCCTCGTAGAATGTTGGTCAATCAAAGGTAAAACTCAGAGGCTCCATAGATGTAGATGAAAGGGGATTAGCACCTGACTGAAAACCACATAGGTTCATAGGCGAAAACCGTTCACACTGTCATGAGTTGGCATTCACACTTCCCCGATTCGAGACCCAGTGCTTTCAGCACAACCTGCAACATTTTTTTCTGGTAGGGTACGGAGGTGAAAATAGGAATTCTGAACGACGTGAATATTCGCTTGGCTCCATTTGTCCTCATGTGGTCGTAGTATGCTATCTGACAAGTCCATGTTGATTGGCGTGTGTGATAGGCGCATAGTCCATGTTGATATGCGTGTGTAATAGGCGCCTAGTCCATGTTAATATGCGTGTGTTATGGGCGCCTAGTCCATGTTAATATGCGTGTTTAATAGGCGCCTAGTCCATGTCAATATGCGTGTGTAATAGGCAATATGTTATTGGCGACATGTATATAGACAAGATCCTACACATGGCTAGCGCCTCACTGTCGGGCGGTGCCCGATGATATATATTTGTAGCTATTCCATTGAGCGTGAAGTACCGACGCCTCATCGACAGATATACCATGTATACTGGCAACAAATAGGAACGCTGTGTGTTCCATGGGAACGACCCAACTTAGAGCGTCAACCTCTGTGTGGTATCGATAAGTTGCTTTTTGGTGTACACGTCTACGGTAACACCAGCGTTGTGTAAGAGGTGACTGGAGTGGCGAACGCTTAGCATAACCATGCGAGCTGAAAGTATTTACAATGTATCTTATACGGTACTAAATAATGCGATGTGACTCTGGGACTGCAACACATACCGTACTGTGACAATTATCTAGAGAACAAACTTACATTCAATCAACTATCACACGTTGGATGTGGACTCGATATCGACTCGGAGACTTATGAGTCACCGTTCGTTTGGTTGATCTGAAAAGTATCCATTCTGAAATATTGAGCCACAAAAAAAGCCTGAAATAATATTACTATGCCGTTATATTTATACCGTCAATGCAATATCATGTTCGTGTATATCCGCACATGATGGTTCGCTTTCGTTGACACATTGTCTGTGATTTCCCACATGTTGTTCGGGCCTACGTGGGATACAGAAAGCCTAAATTAATATTCATTTCAACCACACCGTTAGTAGGGAACATGTTCCCCTTTAGTTCCTACGGGCATCAGTCGTGTGAGGATAATCAACACCTCGAACAGAGATGCGTCATGCCTCTACATTATCTACATATGGACGGGTGAACTTCATGATTCAAACAAATTGAATGATACGATTAATGCAGAATTCCACGGTTGCTGAGGTTATTGACTTCCAGATTGAATACACGATTCCGTATAAGTTATAAAGTAATGAGTTAACCAATTTGAAAAAGAGCATTGTATTTATTGTTTTACCATAAATTGTTCAATACAAATAGGTCCATTAATTAGTAATTATGTACGTGCGATTTACAGGTATACGTTTCACGTGCAACGTTACGATGTGATGTTCTGTCGTGACGTCATGCAAACGACGCCGTCGCTTTTCCGTCAGTTACTATCAGACGAAAGTGCCTCTTCAAAAAATCTGAACACATGCCGTTAGTTATCGATGAAGCTGAGGAAACGACGCGCACGACTAGATTGATCGACTGAATTAGGTTACTACATTATTTATATGAATGCAAGAATTATATATTAAATTTACTGATAGGACCCCTGGTTGATGGGGGGGGGGTGTACTTGTATATCCGTTCCAAACTGCCTAGTGACAATCACTAAGAAAACGTTAATAACATTTTTGTTCTCACCTTTGATGCAAATCCACGGATAGGTAAATCGGTGATTTATATGTAGGAATAACCGGTCTTCGACTTCCGTGTGTTTCACCACGTTGCCATGATACGCCGAACAAAAACAAATTGAAATCGATACTCTTGGATTTAGGCAGAGCTGTCACAGTAATTTCATTTACTTACACCTCCCACTAATCTAATACCTGTTTACTTAGTGAAGGGGATGCGTGTAAGCATTCAGTATCGACAACCATATTTCGTCGAGACGGGTTCAGCCTCGGACAAAATGTGTTCATTTGCATACTGATGAATCACCGTTCCCAAATGTTTTGATATACCAAAGTCATTCAAAAACGTACGCAGCTAATTCGAACTTGAATCCGCATTGTCTTATCTCAAATGATGCTTCGTGGTTATGTAGAACTGTGCATGGGGGTTGTAGAGACGAATTGGTCAATCACTTCAAAACGCCCTGGTCGAATTGAACAGAAATCGAATCAAATGGACACCTACCAGAAATCTGATCATATACATGGCTATTCTTGCCACGAAGCAAATCATTTTCTGTTCAAAATGAGCCAAATCTAGTCAAATATTTATTCCCGGCATAGGCTGCGGCATATTTTTCACCACGTTGTCACAGTACGTCCACAACGAAAATTGGAATCGATACTCTTGAATTCAGACGGAGCTGTCACAGTAATTTCATTTACCCGAACTTCCCACTTATTCAAACCTGCTTACGTTGTAAGTGGAGAAGCTCCTGTCTTCAGTACCGACAGGCATTTTCGTCAGTGCGCGTTGTCATCGCATGGAATAAATTCGTGACGTGGTTCAGGTAATCCCAATTTAGCAACTGCATTGTTTATATGAATTGGGCAATCGAATTATTTATATTGAATTTTCTAATACATCCCATTCTGTTGAGGGGTACACTTGCAGATCAATCACTGATCCCAATGTTTCACTAAGTTAACTTAAAACAGTTCACTTAGATAAGGTATGACAAATTGGACATGATACACCTCTATCTGTCCATTTCTCTTCTTTAGATGCAAAACTGTGGATAGGTGGATCTGAGTATTTATTTTACAGGTATAAACGGTTCTCGGTTATTGTATCGTGGATTTTATCACGTTGTCACATCGTGTGCATGTAGAGAACACGAAAT
>JAODTT010045637.1:0-10187 GCA_025400115.1 Pentamera pediparva
GCTCGGTGGAAAGATTCCGCGCGCATGGTTTCCATGGGACAAAATATATATAAAAATACTGACAATAACTCTTTGAATTGTAATCTCTATCTGAAAATATTTAAAAAATATAATTTCTAACATTTCTGTAATGGTCTGGAAATAAATTCCGATTCTCACCATATATTGTAGGAGGCACTATTTGCAACCTGTTCGATTTGTTGTGAGTTGTGACCTCTCTAGTATATGTGGTTCGTAATTAATGGGCCTATCTCTCGGTATTTCCCGGTATTTCCCACTATTCCCCGGTATTTTCCACTATTTCCCGCCCGGGCGGACTGAAAATACTAGTATTTCCCGGGAAATAGCCAACCCTGATAACGAACACGAACTAGGTTATACCTCCATGCGCTTGTCCTTCAACAGGACTGCATGCTACGTGACATGAAATTCGTGCGTTTATTAAATATATATGTGCTAACTGCGCGTTATACGGCATCTACCGCTACAATGGTCGCAGTAGAGTAGGCTAAGCCGCTAAGGCTATAAATCGTACGAAAACTGGCATCATCAACAATACAAGCACACGTATAACGCTTCTACCACGTAGCTGAAGAACATACACCCCGTACTGCGGTTCCCGTGGTGGATTTTGCGAAAATTTATTGGCGAGTCAAACCCGCTTAGCTTTATTGCTTAGTGTATAATTAAAGTGTATTCCCTTGTGTGTACGGCATGGTTATTTTTCCCCAGCGCATCTCGCCAGTGTTCCATTCACGCGGTCTATTATTACCAGCTGATGTCTGAGAATTTGGCAACTCGACAGAATTGTCGTGACCCCGAATCCAGACGGCTGCCGTTGAGACTGCCCTGGATTGGGTCACGTACGGAGCTAACCACTCATTCACAATAAAAACAGCCTATACGAGCTTGTGACCTCCATACGTACATTAGTATCGCACGCCGTGCGGTGGTGTTGCCACACACGCAAGTCTCAGTGCCACTGAGACGGCGGGACTGGACGATCGTCTGTTGCGGACGTTGTCGGCGAGACGTGACCCGAGCGTCGCGGGTGCCTCCAGAGGGAGTCGCCCGGTCAAACAACTAATGCGGGCAGTGCTGCGACAGTGGATCGGGTGAGAGAAATAGAAATGCCTGTAAGTGTTTGTGAGTAGCTATTTCACTGTCGGTATTATTCGTTTGAGAAGGTTGGGTCATGTTGTGAAAACAATTATCGTAGAAAAATAGGCCCAAGGTTTACTTCAAATTGTATTGCTCGTAGTGCCGAAACCTCATGATCAATAGCACTATCACAGGCCGTTCATGAGCCTGAATTGTTGGAGGGAAAGGCAAATGAATTCGTCAACGTGGATTATTGTTCTCAAATACTTAGTCCTTGGACAAAAAGTGGTTCGAGCTTGCAAATATGCGAGGAAATCAGAATGAACAACTCAACTGCATCGTGTATCTAATGAGCAGAATATGTGCTGTGTTTTTCGTCGCTGTAGCTCAAACCCACCCAAAAGAGCTTCCAAGGGTAATTTCACAAATTCACAGTAAAGTTCTTTCTGTCTTATATTTGGGCTTTATGGATGATTGAAGTATTCATTTGAAAGAAATAATTTAGCGCTTCCGTTCACCGGTTCACAGGACGATTTATGGTAACGCGTATACAGTGGGCATGTTTTATTGTTACTGTATGGGATCCATTCTTTGAAATCGACTATAAAATCGAGACTACATTATGATTGGACACAATGTGTTCGGTGGTCGATTTCGTGCCTTGTCGTAAAACTTTAGAAGCGACCAAAATGTACTCGTTTATGATCACTTTAACCTTGACGCCACTATATAATGTTCATTTAAACATACCTATTTGAAATAAAATGAAAATGTTCCTATAGTATTTTCTCAATACATTTTTGAAATGGTATGGAAACGTTCCCGTCTGCCCGTAGCATCTATATTTTTCAGAAACAGTTCCGCAAACGTTTCGTGTTTGCTGAGATATGCCAGAGAGACACACACAAAAAAAAGGTACAGTTCCGGTACTGTATAGCTGTTATGTCCTTTCTGGACCAGTCTGGCTACAAAAGTTCGCGAAAGTGAAAGTAAAGGACTGCTCTGGAATCACGCCAAGTAGTGTCACACTAAACCATGAATTAAAATCTATGAATGGGCCTCGGATCCATTGATAACTTTGGTTGGCAGACTGCCCGCGACGTAATTCGCCTCGCGTGGCCGGTCTACTTTAGATGAGTTAGGTCGTGTGTCAGTTCTGCGGTAGGTAGAAATGGAGCCAGGTATGCCAGGCCCATGGGTAAAACATCAAAAATGTAGTCTAGGCAACACCTGAGCAGGCTGAGCTATATCAAATGCCAAATGGTAATATCATGCATAATCATACGGTGTATCAATCGAGATAGTTCGGTTGATCGCGACTCCCGATCATCGTGTTTATTCTAGCTGCTGGTGCTGGACGGCCTGGACCGATGTATCCCAACCACTCTATACTTTCCATTTTTTCCCTCTCCTTCTATAGCACTATTTGTGGGATCATAAACATTTCACAAAGGGTCAGAAACGAATGACGGCACAGGTTTCGATATTGCGTAAATGTTCGACAATTATTATACTAGGCCTAACTAGGCTATACTAATATAGTAAAGCATCAGGGTAAATAATCTTGACCGGCCATGGGCTTACTCTAGTCAATTTTACAAAGCCTATCTGTAACATATTCACCGAATACAGTTCCTGGTAGGCTGTGCGCTATCGAAATCGTGTTATTGGTGGTTTACAAATCCTCGGTATTTCGATTTCTTCAGTCCACATTGGCCTGAAGATTGCAGACTGCTGTCTTGCTCATCGTCATGGAACAGTTTGGGTACACTCTAATTCAAACTGGTTAGCCTAATTCCTGGGTAATTTAACCAGGAAAGAGTCACTCTGACTACAACTATCCTGGCTAGATTGATCAGGGTGTTTGTATAGTTCATGTAGAACTTCATAACCCATAACTTCTACAAGATGTGATGAAATGTTGATCCTCAGTTTAAGCCACAATTTACCATACTGTTACCCCAAACTAAAGTTCCCACAACCGATGGGAGTATATCCAGAGGAGGAATCGGGCCCAAGCCATATTCTGAACTTTCTGAAAACAAAAGTGCGATTGTTCGCTGTGCTGAGTGACCTATGTTGAGTGAAAAGTACTCAAAATATAAGCGAAATTCCACTCCATTGGAGTGAATTTCTCCATAATAGACTACTATTCCACTCCAATGAAATGAAATTCCACTCTTGTATTTCAGAGTGAATCAGGGCAGAAAACTCTCCTACCCATTTAGCCTAGTTGATTCAGTTCATTCCAAACGCATTCATTACTTCGCTTATGAAATGTAATTTGGGAGAGAAATACATACGCCCTATTGGTCATGTTAGACCGTTGGACGCATGAGAATGCAGAGTCCGGGGCATATAGAATTCTGCAGGAATACATCGTAATTCTTCATCGCTCGGCACATTTATACCAATACCACCACTACACAAGCACCAGTGCTAGCAAGCCTTGCCTACACAGGATATACTATAGCCGATACCTATACGTGGAAGCCATTCCACGGTCATTTACAACTATACACGCTCTCTCGCACAGAACAGTATACAGGCGAACATAGTCATAAGGGCAGTGTATATTGTACGCCACAATAAAAGCTGCCCTTGAGAGGCAAAAGCCAGTCAACACACCCTGATTCTTCCCATTTGTTATCCTTTGCGGTTGGGCTATGTTTGGTGTTCGACCTGACCGCAATGGCGACCACGTCGTTAACAATCTAGCTGGGAGGTGATAACTGATAACCGCAGAGGCTGAACGCTCCTGGCTAGAGGCTATACCGAGACAGAGTAGTGGAGTTGCAAAGTTCACTATGCTATAGGGGTCCTATAGGGATGCCGCCAAATGTTAGGCACACCACAGGTATAGTGTTTAGTGAAGCGTTACACCTCATTATACCCATAATGTGTGTCTAACATCCCTCGACATCCCCAACCCCCTACGCAATTCACATGGATGATATTAAATCACAGGAATTCCATTTACAGTTGCGTTGTGGTAGGCATAGCTCATGCGAAACGCCAAATGACTGGAGTGATCAAAAGCGTCGCGGGTGGTTTTTGGCCGACTTGGATTCAGACACTCTACGGTAAACGTAACTCACACCCGGCCTCATGTAATACGAAAATGATAACCTAATGATAGCGCCGCAGTCCATACTTTCATAAAGCTGATTCGGCGATGACGACATTGTATGCTTCTCTACGCCTCAGGATGAATGTGGTTTATATTCGTGGTAGCTCCAGTTTTCGATACCACAGTCACAATTTCACTTGATCTGAATCCTGACGGAGCCATGACGCAGAGTGGCCCGGCGCCCTATCGATGTACTCACTAATACGTCAAACAATACTTGGTCAATGGGAGGAAGCACACAAATTAGTTGAGTAAACAACTGAATTTGAAATTAAATTGTTCCATTAACGACAGACAAGTTACCGGTGAGTTGCGGTAATTTCACCTCGGGCTGGGTCAATGCTAAAATCTAAAGTACCATGCAGGCATGCACCTAAAAACACCCTTACCACGCGCGAAACAAATATCTGATCGCGGCATTGCTGACTTGTTTCCAAGCAATGATTGAATTTGATATTGAATTTCACACCAGTCCGATATATACCGATACTAGATTCAGGCAGGCCAGTGCTAAAGCTACCAGTCATGATACCATCTGCTGCACAGTATAGCTGTGTGTTACTGGCATGGTTATGCAGCTTTGACCACCGATGTCCTTGACATGACCTCAATCTTTGTCGGGGGACCAACTGTAGTCCACATACCCTAACATTTCGGTTAAATCAACCGAAGTTTGGAAAATCGCATCAGAGTTATGCAAATTTGACTGCGTTTCGTTTGAATCCGACAGAAAAGTTTCATGCGGCAGCTACACACACAGAACCATATCTCCGGACACTACACATAGGCCACGTCGCGGGGATATACTAAATGGCCTACGCCCCAGTTTAGCCCGAATAGGATGTTCTGCTCATTTTGTGCGCCTGCAGGATATCCAACTGTTCGAATCACAAATAAAAAGATGAAACTACCAGTGTTCAGGTGTACTAATATAAGAGTTATTGCGCTGCGTCGTATTCACAATCACTGGGATATTTCGAAAGACCCCGGGAACTATTGGGCGGGACTCTAATTGATTATACCTCGGCCAGTCTGTACGATCTCTCCACCGGAAGAAAAGACCCCACCACACGCTGAGATGTCGGGACAGGTTCAAAACAGGAACTTATCATTCACGAACCGTCTCGCCTTTAAAGGCGCATAGCAAATATGATTTACGTGTCACACTACGACGGAAATAAAGCCTTGAGTTATGCTGATGTGGCCCTTTAACCGAGCAGTGATAAGGAGGCAAAAATAGCTCGATTTTGTTTACACCGAGGACCATACAATAACATTCACTCTCCGCTGATGTGTTTTCTGATGGTGGGTATTGACGGTCTATACTTCACTGAGAACGATTTGAGAAAGGACTACAGCACAGTAGTCTGTGAGGGAATTGAAGAATTGTTTTCACAAATCGCCAAGCATTTGAATATTATCAATATTGTCTCACAGCACCCAGCGAATAATGAACGGGTCATGACGTCACGGAAAAATCGTCCTACGGTATATCGAACCTAATTTTGCATTGACATAGGCCTATTATCCGATATCGAATTGCACTGATACGGTTTTTCGTTATGACGACATCAGGTCATGCAAACGGCGCGGTCGCTCCTTCACCAGCTACCAGACGATATTGCATCTTTAAATACTTGCATATGTGCCATGTGACATAAATTGCGTGTCGCCCTATGTGGATAACAAAGAGCAAATCATGTACGCCGCAGGGTGCGCAAGTATACGAGGCGCATCGACCACTCGATAGCACTAAATTCAGCACATTCAAGTCGCGAATCCAGGCTATGCCATAGAACAGGCTTGTCAATCCTTATATTTCCTCACTATATCCCCGCGACACGAGTAGTGTCTGGGGACATTATGGTTTTGGGTGTGTAGCCGCCGCCGTCCCCGCCGCCGCCGGAAACTTTAGGCGTTAGCGCAATAACTCACTACTGCGATGTCCGATTGACACAAAAATTGGCACACCTGTCCGCCCCTATGAAATCTCGGATGGGTTCCAAAGTGGGCGTTGCTGCAATGCTGGGGGCTTCTACTTTGCGTAGGCCTAATCTACGCGAAATTTCGTAGTTTGTCGGATTTGAACGAAACTTGGTGGGTGGGTACTTCACTTAGTCCCGACAAATGTGTAGGTCATTTCGAGGTCATCGGAGGTCAAATTCGCGTAATTTTTGCGATTTTCCTAAACTTTGTCGCGTCGGATTTGAATGAAGCTTGGTGGATGTATAATACCTCTGTTCCCGACTAAGGTAGAGGTCATTTTGAGGTCATCGGGTGTCCAAGTTGCATAATTTGCGATTTTCCCAACTTCACCGTTTTGTTACCTTGCTAATTCGGTGGTAAATAAGTGTGTCTGTCTGTTTCATTCTACGAGGCGCACTATCACATCTCGTAGATGAATATGCGCACTAATTCTGTGTTGTGAAATTGTTACAGACACAGAAAGGGGCGCCGCAGTTCAGTACAAGATATGTAGCGAGAAAGCGCCGCCGAAGAAAAAATGGACAATACAATACAAACCGAGGCATTCAATCAGATACCTAGGCAGCATGCCGACCTTCCTTCCGTTAAATTCTTCCTAACAATACGTCTTGTGTTCACTTCACCGAGTACAATAATTCCCACATTTTACGGATCGGGAACCCACATTGTTGTTGCTATTGTGTCTGGTTCCGTTCCAGTAGCTAAAATGACAATTGTCGGAAAGAACACCCACGAACCCTCTTGTCTCAACTTCCGAACGTGCCCATGTTGACACTGTCAATAGACCACAACTGTCTACAATAGAATTCGTCGATGTATAACCAGCCTTCTTCCGTGGATCTAACATCTTAGCGAGGATGGGTTGACCTATAATGGGCTATAGGCATGATAGAGTGTGAGTTACTTGGTGGCTAACATCGCATGAAATGTTAATATTTATTTGATACAATCCTCCACAAAAATAATAGGACAATACTGTCTCATAGACTCATACCACAAACGTGATGGAACATTTGCGAAGATGCAACCCCACACTACCGTTCGATGGTTGCGCCCAAACCGCGTTGTCAAATGGCAACTGACCTATTGTCCGGTCTATTTCAGCGAGAATTGTAGACCTTAATATTCTGTCTCATCCGTCCCAAGGACCAGAGTCTTGTGGCGCCCTTCCAAAGCTACAAACTTAGTTAGTTGAGATAGAAGCATATTCATGAACATGACGCGGATCACCATCCATTATCCCAGCTCACCGGGCACAGACTGCGAATGAACCGAACTATCATGAGACAAAAAAACTAAGTGGTTATGTTAGTGTTGCCATATCGAGTTCTGGAGGCTCAAAATCGTCTCACGGTTTATCGGGACCAATCAAGCACCATGTCGACCTCACGACGTGAAATATAGTCGTTTTGATTGGCTGTCGTGCTGATTTTAAGTACACTGATCTATCCAGGATGATAATAAACCTAATGAATTTGATTCCATTTTGAATATTTCGAAGGGGTGGGATAGGTGACAATCGATATTTATTCGACCCCGAACAATGCAAAAATATTGGTAGATCATAAAGGAGTCCTATGATAATATGTCAGCATTCGCGTAAAGGTGGTTATGTACCGGTATCGTGTGGATACGATTCACACGATAATTTGTAGATTACAGTGAATCCCTATGATAATGGGCCTATGTCAACATTCGCGTATGAAGTGGGTATGTATCAAAATCAGTCTTCACTTCATGTTAAATGTCCCGTAACGTTGATGGCAACCTGTCATAATATTCCTGTACATGGGAATGAATTATCTTTCCCTCTGCAGAATTCCCACGGATGGTCGCCATGTTTTAGGAAGCTATTATCGCAGACATATACGTATGACAGGAAGTAGGTTACTGGGATATTGGTTACTGACTGTCTCGAATAAATGAGATCTGATTACCTTCGTCTGTCGGGTCGATTTTACCCCTCAATCGACTCACCAAACGTCCCGTCTCCCACTGCGATCCCTTTCGCCCGTCTGGCCCGCCCCATTGTTATATTAGGCACGCGTAGTGGTTACATAAACATATTCATTATGTAATTGTCTGGCTCGGAATGACCTCTCAAATGTACTTTTTACGCTAGGATACTGTCTAGGCCAATTGTCGATGGTGTTATGATTATTCTGGGTCGTTGGTCATGTTCTTGCTGGTCGCTACTGACATCGGATTACGATTTAGGCTGGCCCTTTATGATACAACATTTTCCTATAGTTCCGAGCCCAAATATCGACCGATGTGTGAAAGAATAAGGTAAACACGGTACTCGAAATCAGAGAAAGGGTACTCAGGGGCCTATATTCACATAGAATGATTTCTGGAATTATGTGCATATTGTCCTATGGGCTCATAACATGTGACGACGTACTTGTTTCGTGGATTGACGTGATCCGTACACTAAACAACTATAGGCTCGCTCACCAGTCACTATACCCACCACTCACAGGATACATGCCGAGTTTCACATCCTTAACAAAACTGTATGAGGCATTCATAGGACCATTTCCCTGATAGGACCTAGCATGTGCTAAACATATCTACTATCATGATCAAAGAAGTGTAACATTTGAACCACCACCCACCACAAACAGTCTGGCACAGGTTGGTCACAGAACATACTGAGTGTAAACGTATCACATCGTCACCAAAGCAGCTGTATCAGGTGTGGTGCCAGCGGGGGTTAACCTACCTATATAGTACTCATCCTTGAAGAGGTAATATCGCCTCGCTACACACAGCGAAACAACGGCGGTGCCCTTTGCATGACGTCACGATATAAATTGTCTCACGGTATCTCAGAACTAATTGTCCAGTGACATATCATATCACGACATACCGTAAATATCAATATAGAATACTCTGGACGGTTTTCGGCGTGACGTCATGCCAACGTCATCGCTTCACCGTTGGTTGCTGCCGGACGATATTGCCTCTTCAAAACACTCTAATGGATCATTACAACGCCGTATTTGCTGTAAGCAGGTTACATGTATTTTTGGACCAGCGGTATAATACCGATGTATCATGTCATGAATGTTCTGTCTCGTGTGGTATTTCAAGTGTTAACCCTGCAGCATAACAGGTAGGCCTACTGATAGTCATGATAGTGTCACGTGTGCCGTGGAAATTTCGAACTATTGTCCCATATATAGGCGTTAATAGAATACAGGCAGTAGCAACCATTCTCGGCTTTCAATATAGCTTGCGCAATTTCACCTCTCCATGGGTCACGGCCTTGTGCAGTAGACAGATAATTCTTTCACCGTCATAACATGACCCAAATACCCACGGGGGCAGCGCTTCGTCAGTCCCAGACGCGGGGTCGGGTTCAAATTATCGATTTAGGCGAGACTTGCAAGAGTATTACTCACAAATTACATCTAGGTCCCGTTTCCCACTGTAGGCCTATGTACGTGTATTTCTACACAGAGCAGTTACCATCCCACATGAACTGACCTCCGTTCCTTCATATAGCTATATTAGCGGTGCATCACTAACAGTGGCGCCGGCTCGGGGGGCGTGGGGGCACGTGCCCCCCAATCACATCCGAGTAAAAAAAATGGAAATCGTCCTTAAAGGGATTGAAGCGATTTGTTCTGTAGGGGGCGGAGTGAGGTGTTTTTAGCTCAAACCAGTTAAGCTGGTTGAGCTATTGTGATGGGAGCGTCAATCTATCTATCTATCTATCTATCTATATAGATAGTCTGTGGACTTTTGCTTCTTCGGTTGCCAAATGTTCATTCTTCGACCAATGACTTGGAGACAATGTTCATTGAATGATGGCACATCTGTGACTCTTTGGAGGTCAAGGTCAGAGGTAATTAAAGTGGCATAATCAGCCATTTTGTGAATAAATTTGCAAAATTGCAAAATGCTACCCCTCCTACAAAGAACAATAGATTTTCTTGGACTTGGGTGATAATGTCCCTTAGGA